>RHLO01000411.1:0-26000 GCA_003719415.1 Aspergillus olivimuriae | reverse complement strand
ATACTCACCCAGAATACTCACTAAGATTACTCGAGTTGATTCCTCACCTCGATGCTCACCCTAATTCCTGACCCTGTTGCTCACCCTGTTGCTCACCTCGATTCCTCGCCCCGAATGCTCAAGCTCAATGATCACTCCAAACCCCCATGAAAAATACAATGGCTTATCACAGTTAAGTGTCATGGCTGCTCACCATACCTCCCAATGACCGCTCGACTGCATGCCAGGTTGCGCACCGTGATTCCTCCAGTGCTAACCACGATTCCTCTCCACAGATCCTGACCTCTCCATGTTTCACGTCAGAAGCCAATACGATTGCTTGTCATTTTCAACGCTCCGATGGCCTACCAGGTAGCTCACTGTGATCATCTGTCACTTCCATTTGCCATCACAATTAAGCCAGCCACCAGGATTAGGCTCCCTGAATTCCCCGCCATACCTTCCATGGTGGCCACCGGATTTCACCACCTTAATTGATTCCAGGCTGGCTGCCACAAATGTCCAACACCACCTCCAATGCCCACCTTCCGATTACGCTATGTTTCACCACCAGACTCTACCCTATTGCCTACCGCCGTTGCCCATTATGCTTAACCACCTTGAATGTTCATAGTGAGTACCCACCATGATTACGCTGCTTACTTCGGATACTCGCCACGTTTTACATCATGATGAAACACTATAATATCCAAGTTCCATTAACCACCTCCATTAACCACTTTAATTAAAACCCCGGATTCGCCGAGATGTTTGACCATTTCCATACGCATCCAGATTCACCACCGCAGTAGCCAAGTCTTTTAGCACTTAAATAGCTTACTAGAGTGCACACTATGATTACCGCCGCTGCTGTCAGTTTCCACACTCAGAATTACACTATGATTACTAGCCAGACCGCTCACCGTGAATTGTGAGGGTATTTTGCCACCATAATCCGTCTTTCTGTCCATTAGGTTTATTTGATTCCCTCCGGATTGAGCACCATGGATGCGCACACGATTACCGATACCATTTGCCCATTATGATTGCTTACTAGCCACCATCTCTCATCTACTGCACACAAAAGTAGGTTGATTCTCTATCTACGTACTAAACCACATCATGGACTGGTGCGGCCGTAAGAGGAAGTCGTCTCATATCCCATCTAGCGCCCGCTAGTAGAGCAAGCAGGGGCAATGTAGAGTTATCCCAAGTCGAGGAGTCAGGATTATAGAGTTCAACTGGCAGGAGGGTGGATAACATCGAAACGAAGATCGCAAAATGTTTTAGCCTGGGCCTGACCCCTGGAGTCATGTGGGTCCATGATCTCTGTGGGACCTGCTCGTGTGAGGGCGCTAAACTTTAGTGCGCATCTAAGTGTGCCCAGTCCAAGGTTCAACGCAACCAAACCAGCCCAAGATCGGGCCGTCAATTTGGCCTCTCGTCAGCTTCCGTACGTAGTAGATCTGCGTCTCTTTTATTTTTATTTTATTTTTTTTTACCCAGTCCGGACAACCTGGAGGGAGTAACTTTGGGTGGTGCACACACGGGAAGAGCGCCAACTTGGCAAACAAGGTGGGAGAGTCATTGTGTTCGGCTGTTTATCTAACATTCTCATGGTTTGGGCGAGGTCCAAATATTGTTTAAAAAGCCGGGCGCTGCCCGTTCTTCGACGGTAATACCTGCCCTCAATTCTCAGGCCACACCTGTGTTGCACAGGAATCCTGTCGGCGAGATTTGACGAAATTCCTCCGGCAGAAGTCGGGTTCTTGGATTACCGAGAGCGAGGTCAGTTGTACCACCTTAGGTTACCATCAAAGTAACCACGTTCTCACATCACGCTCGGGATGTCTGGATGCAGCCACCGGTGTAGATGGGTGGCAAAGGAAGTAAACAAGAACAGCGTAGCCTCCGACATCTTCGCTGGCTAGACCAGGCGATGTCATCGGATGTTGTACAGATGACGAGGCCGATGGGTCCCAGTTTTCCCGGCATAAGAAGGCAAACCAAACGCGTTAACTCTGAGTCTAGAGTCTGCTTCTCCGACGATGATGCTCGTGGACCGCTCTCGTGCGTGTGGGAAATGGCGCACTTTCCTGGGGCACCGTCGATCTAGGTGAATGCCGATGTAAACCCAGCGGAGCGACTCACACCGTGGGGTACATGTTGACTTCCGAAGAATTAGAGTTAAATTCTGGGGTGACATGTCTCACGCCTTCACAAACTGTCAGTAGTGGAGGGATATCTGGTCGGCATAGCCAAGCGTGGCCAAACTGACAGGAGACACAATGGCTTGGCCCACACACAGGTCACAGAGGGCTCAGTCAATCTCCATGCCAAAAGTGCGTACACGCATCACGACCATCCAGCCTGCGTGGGCAATCCGCGAGTATTTCCTAGAGAGCAGGATTGTAATTTGGAGTTTTGGGTGCTTCGGACAGCGCACTTGGGGGATGAGTCTCGCTTGGCCCTCCCTGACCGCATAAGTCGACGAACAAGAACTCCAACAGCACGCAGGCACCTCTGAGACGCACCGGTGCAAGATGACACAAATTAATACAACCCATTGACGCCTACTTGCCGTTTCTATCCGGCTGGCTGACGTGTCGAGAGCCTGGGCAGCTGTTGTGTTCATTCAGTTCTCCACATGATCAAAGGACGGCACATTCGCCGCCTGCAGTAACATGCTCTAAATCAATATGTATTCTATTCCATGCGTAGTCCAAGCAAGGAGCGTGATCTTGTCATCAGACGGCTAGAACGTTTATCATTTCCTTGGATTCATATCATGCCTAACTACAACGATCGTCTCCGTTGATTGTGTCTCTCCAAGCTTTCAATACGGGCAGCAGGATTAATGCATATATATTATGGGTCGATCGCTGGAAACAATGTGAACCACTTCAACCCTTATCCACCGTGTCACTATAATCAACACAGCCCCGTAACTTATGTAGGTAGGAAAACCTTTTCTTTTGATGCTCAAGTTCCATAATGCTCTCATGCAACATTGATGTCCCAGACAGGTCATCGTGTACTGCAAGATCACGTGTTAAGACGCGTGATCGAATCAAAACAAGCCCGCGTTACACATGATTCGCGATCCGCGTTCAAGGAATACCGCGCTGTTAATATTCTGATGAAAAGCATGGCTAACTTGGAGGGAAATAAATACGACCAAGGAGATGTATTTAGTGTTCGAGGTAATGACTCGACGAGTTGACTCCTAGAGCGCGTTTACAGCGGCACGGCGTTCGCTCCAACGGCCCAATCCCTACTGATTATCGATAACCCAATGACCTTCCTTCATACCCGCCATTCGTCAGTCCAATCAAAAGCATCCACAACAACCTTGCCCCAACGTCTTCTTCAACCATTAGGCTTCAGGTGAAACCCTCATCATCCCATGCTTTTGGACAAATTTGGGCCACGTATTGGTAAGCACGAGATATTTGATGCTCTTCTCCGCCCGGCTAAAGACTTGTGGATGAAATGTATTCGGCACCAGGCCACAGCATGGCCTGCATCCGTCGGTACGAGCGTGCGAAGCACTCGCCGACGAGTAGTGGAGGGAAGATGATGAGTGACTACCGGGGCCGGGTATATAAAACGGGGTAGCGGGGTTGGGTCCATCTCTGGTACCGTACAGAATACGGGCAGACTCCTCAAAGATGACGTCGAGAGACTTGAGGTCGTGCGAGGAGATGTTCACCGGAAACTCGGCATAGTGGGGACTGATAAAGTCCACGTAGATGCGTAAAGCACCGCGAAACTGATCCTCCCAGCTGGCAGTGGTGTTTTGGAACGATTGTTTCCACTCAATGACACTGGTAAGAAAGGCAATATTCTCCCCAGAGAAGTCGTTCAGCGCCGAGAACTGTTGGAGCGGCGCGGGATTGTATTCCAGCACCTGCTCCAAGGCTCTCATGGTCAGAATATTATCCTGTGGGCTCGCAATATTATCCATGGAGTCACTGGCTGACTTCCGCCACGACAGGATCGACTGAACGAGGGTAGAGGTGGAGCCGAGAGACCCGCTTTCGAAGCTGGAAACCTCCTTGCTTGCCTGCCATCGTGCGATCGAGTCCAGCGTATCCTGATGCAGGGACTGGTGACGCACCACTTCCCAACATGGGAGAAGGATTGTAAAGATTTCCATGATCCAGATGGATAGGCAGATCCTGTGGGGAGATCAGAAAGGCTGTTCTGCGCTGTCCTTCTTTCGGGGAGCTTACCATTGTGGAGGGAGCCAGTACTGATTGATCGGCTCCATGGCGGGGATATAGAGTGCAATCAGCCACAAGGGGGTTCCGTGGAGGCTGGATAATGTCAGTCAGGGAACTATGTCGTCTCAACATCGACTCACCCTGCAATAGCGCAGCCGATCGTCTGAAGTCGCCAGCCATAAGTGTCCTTGATATGGCGCGAGCGCCAGAGGACGATAGGGGCAACCACCCACGACCAGAAAAACTGCCAGAACACACTCGGCCACCTAAGATCATTCAGCGAGAACGGAAAAGCGCTTCATGGAATCCATGTTCTTACCACTCCCACCCCTGACCCATGGCTGACTTCCGCTCCATCTCTGTCCCCCGTACCTCTGTGCCGGAAATGCCCCAAGTATTGTGCCACTTACGGGATATCGTCCACATCAGCACCGTCAGAGTCAACTGTACCGCCGGCCAAGGATCAGCAAGGGATAGACAAAAGGCGGGGCCCAGTGAATGGGGGATGTTCGCGCTCCCAGGACAACGCACCTGAACAAACATTATGATTGCCACCAGATAGACAGCCTTCGTGGTATAGTCCAGCCGACGGAAACGATTGATGGCGCCGGTTTTGGAGGCTGGCCCTAGCGAATCGTCGAACTCGTGACGACCGGACTGGACAAATCGTTTCTGACGCTGTGCCACGTGGAGAAAGCGGCTGTTGGCAGCATGGAACAATGCAATCCCGCAGGGCAGATACGTGCCCATGATCCAGTACTCCGCGTCCCCGGGCATGATGGCGCCAATCATGGTGCCAAATTGGACGGATGCCCAGTAGAAATGCAGGAGGATAACTGCTGTCATGGACAACCCCAGACCACGGATGCGGAGGGGCGGTGATGTACGGTAGAGGATGAGATAAGCCATACCGGATGCCATACAGGCGGTCCAGATGCCTGCCCAACATGCCCACCATATGCTGACTGGCGTGTACGAAGCCTGCGCTTTGGAGTCTGCGCTGACGCCAAGTTCCGACCCCATGATGGTTCAATTCACGAGGGAGCAAGTAGAAAAAAGGAAGCCACAAGGCACTGAAAGCATACCACGGAAATCTAGGAAGCAGCAACCGGGTTCTTGGAGGCAATCGCCAGCATAAGAATTTGAAGGCGTGAGAGAAAAGGAGATGAAATCATCGAAAGGGGTTGACTTACTGTCTCTGCACACGTGGGCCTGAACGGGGTAGGGTTGGGCCTTTCATCTCAGTTAGCCTCGCCGGGCATGCTTTGGGTCCTTCCAGAAAGACTGTGGCAACCACGCCAAGTCGCCGTTTGAAAAAGAGACACGGCGATGTAACAGCACGACTCAAACTCCGACGGCGGTGGACAGAAGAGGTATGTTGCAGCGGTAACTATGGGCTAGCCTCGAGTGCAACATGACATGGGAGCGGGCTTGGGACGCCCCGAAAGCCGCGCAGGGGTGGCTCAAGAAACAATGTGGTCGCCCAATGAACGATCATTGCGCCGGTGTGGGATGTTCTCTTTGTTCTCTGAACTCTCTTTCAGGTCGTCGCGATTGCCATCAATCGTCGACGGACTTGGGCGGGTGGGTACCGCGGCTGAGAGGGCTGGCAGGGGTCGGACAGCCATCGAACTTACTTGAGACTGGGAAAAAGCTGTTGTGGCACCAGGATCGACCGACGGCATGCAGATTCCTTCTACCGCTGTTCTAGAATTCCGGGGGTCCACCGGGTAGCGTCGCTTGTGTTACGTTGTCTGTCCTCCGGGCATGCATGACCTGCTGATGACCGGTTATAATTTTCTGCCACCCCATGTCTCGCAAAATCAGGCCCTCTGCCTAGGAGCTCCGAGAGGGATCATCACTACCTTTGGATGCATTGCGTGATTTATGTATCCTGAATTTATACCGGGTTCCGAGAAGCAACCGTGTTCCAGGGTTAATGATGCAATTGATATTCAACAAAGGACGAGCACCAGGAGTACAACTACATGGGATAACCTGAGAGAACATTGACCTTTATCACTGGTTTCTCCCCTTTCCATAGATACTGTGTGAACACCCTTCCTGCCCTCATAGGGCCAACCAATGTCGACCTCACTTTGCCATCTTTTTAGAACCGGCCATTTTCGTCACTTTCTTCTTGGATTTGGGCGTCGTCGTTGGCGAGACAGAGCTGTCCGGATAAATTTCGCCAATACTCTCTCGAATCTCTTCATTTTGGGAATTTTGGCAGTTTGCATTCTTCTCTAATACTCTGGGGGGTTGTGAGTCTTGACCAAATCCATATACGACACGCGCTGGCATGCCCTGAGTTGGGAAGGTGTACTGACCGGACCCTAGATTCCAGACTAGATGTCGCAAGTTAGTGCAGATTCTGTCGATTGAGCAAGAAGGGTTCCATACTCGCATAACAGAGAAGTGAGTACCGCCATTCGATCACTCCTGTTTGGGTGATCCGGAAGTTCAGAAGCGTGATCGTCCCAGTTCCCATCGTTATCACTATCAGTAAGATCGTCAAATAAGTCCTGGTCGCGAGGGGAGTTGGGGTGTGGGGGGCCAGAGCCGACGTCAGGGTTTGGGCTTCCAGGTGGAGTCTTCTGTTCTCGCTTCAATTCCGATAGTGACAACGCCTTACGGACCGCACGAAGGTGTGCAAGAGGCTTCATCTTGACAGGGGTCGGAAGTGAAAGAGGGCAAAACAGATAGAAGTAAGTACAATGAACGATTGTAAGCTGGGACTGGGCTGGCATGCGCCAGTCAGGCTATATATATGTCTTTCCAGCAAAACTATTGGACTAGCAGGTAATCTGATGTAACTGTGCCAGCGCTGCAGCTAGACAGAAAGGGTTCACCGATCATATCGCGAATATTCTCCACCAAGAAGGGACGGGAAGCACCATGGATACCTTCTACTTGACTAATTTCCCTGCCGCTGGAGGTCGGAACGTGGATGTAACCTAGCGGGGTCCATGGGCAAAGTAAATGTCGCGGAAACGGCAGTGTCCCCGCCGAGCAAACCAGAAATACAAAGAGTAGGATTCAATACAGACACTGGAAGACAATGTATACATTGGGAGACATTGTAGACATTGGGGGACATTATAGACATTGGGTGACATTATAGACAATGGGAGACAAAGGGTCTCGGACAGTGTATATGGCTGCCTGCTGCCTCCTCTCTACCCGGATACATGCCTGCTATTTCCCCGGCCGTGTCAAGTCAGGCTGAGTGTATCTTTAGAAGACAAGACATTTTCCACTTGACCCGCTCCCCCCCTCCTGATAGCTCTATGTCCCACGTGCAGAGGCAGGGTGGTTGTGACCCGTCCTAAAAGCCCAGGGAAAGATTGGAAACAAATTCAACTGGCTCTGGCATTCGCCGGGCCTGAGCTGGGTCCATCCACGAGGTTGGTGGAGACCGACTGAGACACACGGAAGGCCAGTCGGCCAGGGGCGAGACCCAGATTTGAAATCGAAAATCGGGGCTGCACTTGGATTGAAGATGCCAGCGGATCTGATGCAGCATCTGCTCGCGAGATCGGTCCAGACTACCGAGGGTGCAAGGGATCTTCGGAAGATAGAAGAGAGATTCAATGATCAGTTCTTCCGTATACTTGTGTCGAATCGAAAGACGGAGCTCAATCCAGTTAATTGGGACTGGGGTCATGGCGGAGATGTGACTAAAGATGTCGCTTGCGTCCGTACAGGAGGACAGGAGATCGGGCCCGTCCCAACACAGAACGGCTGGATCGGTATAGGGAGACGTAAGATAACACTCAATCACCATCGCGCGGAGAGAATTTCCACGGGGGACTCCTGGTTCTTGCTGATTGATATTCCTAGGATCAACCAGGAACAGACCGTTTGGAGAAGGAGAATACTGCAGCGAGCTAGAGTCCATCTTTACCGCGGACCTCATGAGGGAGTGGAGTTGTCGTGAGCGTCGTAAAGGCGTAGTTGCAGACTGCCGGGACGAAGAATGATAGTAAAGGAAAAAGCATACGGTTTCTTGGAATTCTCTTTCCTTATAGCGTCGGGAAATGGGTCTGGCCCACCCTGCAAAGAGACAGATGTAGCAACCCTACTTCTAAATAGGGGCTCAGTGCCATCTTGTCTCTAGGTGGGCCTGGATACCCACCAGACAGGAGGGCTATCGCCTCGCGAGGGCATGTGTTTGCGTTGGCGTGTGCAAACTCCACGGATTTGGGCCGGCATGAATATATCACATGGGCATCTCACGTCTCTTATTTTGCGCCTTTTCCTGGCATGGCTGCGCTAGGTAATCACTCTGCGTAATTATAGCTTTTCGTGGTACGATTAGTGAGACATCACTCAGGGGTTCCACCTCGTAGCATAAATCTCACGGTCAAAAGAAAGTTCGTCTCATGACCATGAATTTTTTCTTGGCCAGGGAGGTGTTCCGGGACTTATTATGACCCAGGTAGGCCTAGGATACACCAATAATCGCTGGTCCCTGGATGCTTGAAAGCCCGCTGAGAATTGTTGTAGCACCACGCGGTTGCCAACGACTGCATGGGAAGTCTACTTCCCAAAACTTGCCCTCTCTGACGTCTCCGTCTGCCATCGGAATGCGCTGCTGGTATGGCACTTGGCCCTGGGTCCGACGTAGGTATGTTAAATCCCACCCCAACGATACTGTATACTGACGATGCAGCTTGGATCTTTTATCTAGTACGGAACGGGACGAGTCGCGGTCCCCTGTCAATTGCAATAGTGAATCTGGTACCACCTTGAAACATCTGATATGCCAGCGTTGTGGTGGCTATCGCTCACGTTCCTATCATGCTCACCACAAGGCAGACGACATTAGATATCCGGCGATGGGGGGTATGCTCGCGATGGCACACTGGTTGTGCTGAGATAAGAGATGCTGAACAACCAGCCAGGGTGCATGAGTTGGTGGAGCTACCCACTGGCATCTAAGGGAATGTCACAGTAACTCTAGACCGGGCTAACATGAGACTATGAGATGATTGTGAGGTCGTGTTCAGATATTCAATGGCAGGGCCAGATTAGCAACACGTACCGCTTGTCGCCGACCAGATGTCGCTATTACCATGCCTTTGCGCTGCCCTCGGCAATTTTGTAAGCGATCCACTGCAGGTGACTACTTGGCATGCTTTGGCTCCCTAGGTCGCTATGCAAACGCCCCCACGAATGGCCAGGTTCCACCTCTAAGTCAATGA
The DNA here is from genome assembly GCA_003719415.1 of Aspergillus olivimuriae. NCBI lineage: Eukaryota > Fungi > Ascomycota > Eurotiomycetes > Eurotiales > Aspergillaceae > Aspergillus > Aspergillus olivimuriae. Next base: position 16,588 of record RHLO01000411.1, on the reverse strand, counting down.
GGCGTACTTGCTCTCCCGTCCGGCGCTGCACCTGCTGTCGCACGGCGGTGTGGATGCACGGGCGGGCACATACTTTCATGTGAATCGTAGTCAGCATCATGTATTTAGGAATCAAATTAGTAGGGGGTATGGCAGTCCCAGCCAAGTAGCTCAGCCAATGCCCATCTTACCTCCGATGGCCAGTTTCCCGCGACGTCTGCGGAGATGATGACGCACAATTCTGTCCGGCTCCATTCTTCCGTGATTCAGTCGAATTCGTTCGCCAAGGCTGTCGCCGAATTCGTACGGCTTACTGTTTTGGCAGTAATATAAATGAAATCGTAGGATCTGGATTTGTTAGAAGAATTCACGGACGGCTCAGGAGAGTGATTACGTTGAACTCCCCACAATCCAGATCCAAGAGCTCTTGCATCCAGTGTCGAACCCAGCATTCATTGTATAAGAAAAGTCAATACCAGCGAGGCTCAAAGTCATGGAAAAATGAGAGAAAGAACATACCGAGATCGTACATTTGCCAGACAACTTCGAGTCGCCGGACCATCGCCCGGCGTTGTTCGCTTTCCTGGACCAGCATTCGAATGTAAGGTAGCACACGCATGAACGCAGCGTCCTCGACGATGAACAAGATCGTTCCAAAGCTCACTAGGTCGATCGATCCCCCGTATGGCCCCAATACCACAGCAGATTGTGGGCGGTCGTGGATCGGTTGGTGCGTATAAAGTCGTCCGCTCACGTCGTTGACTCGTGGTCGGGTGAGAACATGGAGAGTGCGCGGCTGGGGTGTATCATCCCACCCTGCCGGATGGAGAAGTAACAGTTGAAAGCACGTGCGGAGTCCGGCGGAGGGCAGCCAAACATATATGTACTGGCCGGGGTTGATCGTCCAATGTGCGGGAACCATGATGTCCATCTGCAACAGATCGTGAAAGGCAGAGACGGTCACCATCGACGTGGCATGGCCCCAGCGTCTCTTTATCACCATGGCATGGACTACCACAGCCAGGCTAAGTGCTGTCCAGAGGGCAGCTGCCCCCACTAAGGACCATCGGCAGGCCGGCTGCCGGTACCATGTATGATATGTCACGGCTGACAACGCTGTGATGGACAAGAGGTAATGGGCCTTCATAGCAAACTGGCAGTGGCGCAGGATGATCGGATGGAGGGTGACCGGGATCACGCATATGGCGGCGGCGGCGGCCTAGGCCACGTTAGGCAGGTTTGATTAGTGTGGACTTTGGGTGGGAGCGAATAGATACCAACCAACAAAGAGACCGGATGCTGCTTCAGAACATTGATAGGATTATGGGACATCACTAGGACAATGGTTGTATGAACCAACGCATGGGAGACGGCTGTCCTCCCCAACCATCGATGCGCCCATGCGAACTTCGAGCGGCAGATGCCTAGCAGATCAGCAGGGAGGCCAAACACTAAACCCGCACAGAGCGGAGTAAGATTGAAGACCGCGAGGGTTCCCGAGCGCCGTTGGATGTCAGCCCAGCCGTGAGTGGCAAAAGTAAGGATGAGTATGTTTGCTGTGAGTAAGAGCGTCAGCAGCACGGCTTCCAAGGGGGTGGATATATCAAGGAGATGAAGGAGGGATGGTAGCGGGCGATTAAAGCCTCGTTGGGCAAAGGCCGTAATATTCCTTTCGCAAAGCCATCGAACAGCTCGACCAATGGAGCGAAGTACAAGCCACGTTCCGAGCAGGATCGCTAAGCACAGACCGTACCAGTCGGCGTGGGGAACCATGGTGGCCATGCCATGGAGATCCAAGAGAGTCAGGGCCATGGATGTTGATGAGACGAGAGGAAGGAACAAACCCGGTAGGTGCTGGTGGGTGCTCTTATATATCCAAGCCCATACAAGCATTCATGGGCCGATGTGACATAACCAATCCCGCCCTTTATCAGCCGCATGAAAAGTGAGGACCTGATATGACGGTCAGAAGTGAGGGGGTCATGATTAGGGTTGGGAGTAAAGACTAACCATCACATGGCTGAATTACTTCGTCAGAGCTCTTAGCCTCGCCATTTAGAGTGTGATGTGGTGGACCTGCATTTGTGTCTCATCAATTCTTTGAGGTCTCATTCGATACGTGGTACTATGGTGTGAGTGTTCCCTCAGGCTAGGCCAGTGAACCGGGTACATAGTAGGGCACAGGGCAAACACCAATAAAGATTCTATTCATTCGAAATACACATACATATAAAAGCACTATCAATACATGAAATCCACATTATGGCTGGGAAGCTTGTTCAGTGCAGGAAAGCCAGTTTCTGATGTTGTGATGCTTCTCACTTGAGTACCCTTCGTAGTGGGGATAGATTTCGTTTGGTTCGGTCGAATGAGGATAGTCGTATTGCTCCTCGTTCTGCACACCATGTGAGGGAGATAAGGTAGACCGAAAGCCAAGCCCCTGAAAAGTATCGCATGCTTTTCCTGATGAAACCCTTGGCTTCCCAAACGACTGTAGTTCCCACATCGATGCGGGATGGCGCACTGCTGTGGATGGGCTGTCCGTCGGATCCACGTTCTGCTGTCCATAAATGAGAACTTGGTCAAGCGTTAGAAATCCAGGAAGAGTCCAAGGTTCTCGAGCGGGCATGGAAAACGAGCCTTCATCGAAATCTTGGTGATTTGATGAGTCAAGGACATCTTTGGATGGCGACTCGTACACAGGCATGAATGAGGTTGTAGAAGACCCAATTCTAGTTGTTTCGACAAAATCCTCATGCGGCAGGCCGATAGAAGAGTACACTACCGGCTGTCGATCTTGTGCATAAGGCGTCAGCGTCAACCGTGACAGACCGCTTGCTGCCATGTATTCACGTTGCTGTGGAGGATCCTCGCCACCTTGGCCCTCAAAATTGAACGGACTATTGCCCGTAACTGCCTCCCATGGGGGCCCATATGACTGAGCATCGGGAGATTGCCATGTGCCATTGCCTGGGATGACTGGCAGAGTTTGGCCAATACCCTGGTTGCCAATAGTCGACCCTATGCATTGTGCTTCCATACTGTGCGTAGCCATGGCAGGAGCGCATTCGGATGGCTGCTGGACCTGTATGCCTGTAGTGGGTGACTGACCCTGGAAGATGATCGCTTCGGCATTGGGCTGATCATGAATACCCTCATTGGCCCGATCGCTCTGTTCTGTGGTGCCAACACTGCTTGAAGAACCCTCCAGTCGACGTCGCTCACAGTGCTCGCCGCGCTCTTTACAGTTGCTGCAGGGCTTCCCCCCCAAACACTGATATTTGTTTAGATCAGCTAATTGATATGTATCGCGAGATCTGTAGTGCATTTATCTCACCTTTTTTTTGCGTTGGTAGCAGGCCACGCAGGAAGTCCCAAAACGCTTTCTCTGGACAGGGTTGTGCTCCATGTTAGTTCATCTGGCGCTTGTCCGTTAGGAAAGGGGAGTTTACTTGACGTACCTTCCTCTCGGCTTTATAGAGCTTTCCATGCACCGTGCAGGGTCCTGTAGGCTCATTTCTGAGTTTTGAGCCGGGCCATGACGGGCTTGACTCCGTATACCCAGGACTCCCCAGTGCCTGACCATCTGTGTGGGAAATATCTTCGATAGAAGGAAGGGGTCTTTGCCGATCCATCCCAGACGAAGAGGGTGTCGATGGTTTTGATGGGGTGGTAGAGAATAGGCTGGTCGGTAGTGACAAGCATGGTGGATAATCGGACCTTGGAGAACAATAACCTTTATATCATATTAACAGAGTATCCAAAAGGTGATATGAGCTCATATTGGGACATAGATACTGGTCTTACATTCTAGGCGTAAGAACTGTTGTCGAAGTATCAAGTCACCCGCCACAGGATGATTCCTTTCTCACTGGACCCATCATATGTCGACTGTAAGTGGCGACACAAAGCGCACATGAGCTCACCGAGCAGGCCGGACAGTTCACTGATCACGGTGTGCAAATACTAATCGAGGCGGATCTCGGAATCATAAGATGCCGACACCACCTAAGAGCAGCACTTTTGCTCCTAAGACGAAGAGGTACTTTCTCGAAACTAAGGCGCCTTCTGTCGGACGAAAACCGGGATTGACCCAGTTTTCCCCGACTTGTGAGAATACTACGTTATGCCCTCTGTCGATCTTAGACTAGGGTGTATAGTCAATCACCCTTTGTACAGATGCTTGAAGCTAGCCCACCCGGCTGTATCAGGGTTTACTCTCTCAAGGTGGCTGTTCGCTAATTATCGGGTTTTCCCGCTGAAGTCTGCGGCTAAATATTTGATAGGACCGAACTTCGTGCTAAGATGAAGGTTCGTGGCTGCATATGCTCCACCCGCTTTGATGGAGAAGTTGTTGTGGTTGGCGTGACTGTGGTGCTTTGCCGCTTCCGCCTGGTCTATTGATTCTCTTTGTTCTTTCCTGCCCGTCCGACCATCTTCAACTTTAACCAATTCCCCCGACTAAGAATAATTGCGTTGTAAGAAGAACAGCCCAATCAAATTTCCCGGAGTTCCTCCCCGCAGCGCGGACCGCAACCCGTGGATGGGTAAAATGTATGTACCGCTTGTGACGGTCTGCGTGATCATGGACGCTAGATACACCGGGATTTCACATGACCCTAATGATTATAGGCTGTAACCCCTCTATGTACATATCTGGATGGGGTTGACCAGGCACGCTCGGCATCTTGGGGTGCTTGTCGGTTTAACAACTCAGCCCCTGGAGCCCGAGCCTGATAATCAAGCCAGTGAGGATGTCCACGGCGCCGAATGAGACTTTACCTGGATTTGTTCGCATTGTGCTCACCTGATTTTGGTCCTAATAGACTACAAGAGATGAACACTTCAATGGTGGAAAGAATACTCGGCAGGGCCTGTCTTATTGTATTAAAGGTCTGACAACAGAGAAGGAGAGAGATTGACCTGGCTCGTAAGTCCCTATACCGGAAGGGGAACCCATTTTCCACGCTCATCAAAACTTATTTCTCATGGATTAGCCTTGGGTTCTGAGCCGGCGACAAAAAGGATCTAGACATTGTGGGCCCAAACGTGGGCAAATGGCATGCCCATTATACTACAGCAGTTTCTTTGGCTGCAGGGGGCTTGATACCCAATCTTTGCTGTTGCCTACGACACCCATAAGCTCCCCTGGTCAAATTCAGTGCGCAGTCTATCCCTGAAAAGGGGTCTCTCGTTATCGTCCTCAAGTCGGAAAGTCTGTGACTTGATCCTCTCACCACGAGGGTTGAAAGGGCAGGCAAACCCACAAGCGCGCTACTGCGCCAGGCGATTTACCTCAGCAAACTCTATAAGTAACTTTGTTCTGCTGGGTAAGGCAATGCCGTTACGAGAGTGGCAATGTCTGTCCATCCAGACGATGACGGTGGGTTATGGTAACATTGAGACTGGGGTCTGCTCCGGCCTCAGGAGTTAGTTTGGCCGTCTGGCATTCCTGTTTTCCGACCCTGCTCCACGGATGCTAGTATTCCGGACTAATCATGTTGCCATGTCGGCAAGAAGAATTAAAAATCAGCCGGCCCCCCTGACTATCCTCTGGGACCCATGTGGATTGCTGGACTGACACATGCACCATGTTATTGAGTACTGGAGAGCGGCCAACAGACCCTAACGTTCTGACCGTTGAGGCATGGGGTCAGGGATTCATGGTGGGTGTCCTGGTGATCATAATCGCCATCACGGTGGCCAATATGAAAAAAAGAGTGCTCCTGCATAAACTGATCGTGGCTGAGGTGCGTTGTTCTATATCCGGGGCCCATGGCTACTCCTAACGGTAAGAGCAGCTCGTCTTGGCTGTAGGCCATGGAACTTTCATTTACTCTCACAATCCTGTGTATGGTTGGCACCTGTCTGTCAGTGCGATTGGTCTTAATATTTCTTGGTCCCTTCACAATCTTATTGCCTGGGTGAAGATTCGTGGCTTCTTCACGCCGTGGAAAACTTGAATCTATCTGGTTTCCCTACTGCTCGCCTAGCCGTATTGGGTTCTCGAGATTTATGCGAATTTTACCTTCTTCAACGCCGGAAATACTCTTTTTATTATCACCCGGCCTCTCGAGCCATTATTCCGGTATAGTCTATACCCCTAATTCTTTATTATGACTGGCACTAATCACCATTAAAAATCTCTAGTGACCCGTGGTGGATCTTCACCAGTTACTTCCTCCTATATAAAATTTAGCGCGGCTACGACTGTTCGCTACCCTAGCTCGTTCGTATTAGCCCTCGGTTCGGTATTATGCTTTTTTTTATGGCGCTGTCCATTCTCTCAATAATTGTGGATATAGGTGAGGTGCTTGGGGCGTACCACCTGGGCTTTCCCCCAGGCATTAAACCTTTCTGGAAGGTAAGCAGCCAATTAATCGCTTCTAATAAGATATATTGATGTCTCTAATGTCTCGATAGTTGGCATTTGTTTTTAAATGTCTGAGCGACATGATTATCTTAGATAATTTCAAGACCTCTATAGACTGAGTGTGAGACCACCGTCTAACCCATTTATTATAACCAGATGTGACTGTGGCTCACGGGTTAACAAGAAAAGAAGGCATCCTAGTCACCACTAATATCGAGACTAATATTGAGATGCAGCTCCCTCCTCTAGTTCATGGAAATTATCGCCCTATAACTCCGCTCCCCTGATATGGCTGTCATGGATGTTATACAATTACATAGTGCCACGGAGCTGGATATGGAAAGACTAAGTTATGTGTCTTAGTTGTGGAAGGAGGCGATTAGTTAAAAGAATCCCGAATGTGAGGGCAAGAATGGGCACAGTTAATTTCTGACTTTCCGTGCTTTGTTAAATTAGTTGTTGGTATCGTCACTATTGCAGGCATATATAGGAATAGTTAATGTCTTATGGGTCATAACGTCAATTTAACACTATCAGTACAATGAGTTAGACTAGAGGTTTTAACGGTGGTGGCTCGTTCATAAGCAATATCACTAGCAGGGCTTTAATAATTTGCAAAATCATTCGTGCTATTGACAGAGGTAACATGCGCCTGAATCAGGAGAAAGACAGCCTATCATAACTTTAAGAAATGCTACACAGATACTACACACCTCGAAGTGCAAGGACTTGGGTATGGAAGTAAGATGATAAATACTTCGGTATCGCCTAGTGATAGTATTTTACTTTATTATAGTCAGCCCCTTAGGTCTGGTGGAGCTATCTTATTATGGGTTGACTACTGAGGCTTCTGAGCAATACATACAAGCTCTGCCAATGTAAAATTGTCTGACTATTATATTATACTCCCATATGTTGCAGACTACTAATATTGGATAGCATTTCAGGCTTCTAGGCGATCTATTTCGTGTTAAGTAACATTTAATCTTTTAGTAATGACTTTGCCTCTCAGCTTCAATAATTTGGCCCAAGGGAAAGCCCCTACTGTATCCCCCTATCCCTAGGGATCTTGACCCAAAATGTAAGCCATCTCTTTAACATATATTATTTTCAACCAGACATTGTACTGGTATAACATGCTAGGTTTATATTGGATGAGGGTACTTCCTTCCACATTAATGCAAAATTATTGGATCTCAGGCAAGTGATTAGTGGAGTAGCTGAAGAGGTTATAAGAATTTTAGCATCTCAGTTCTTATAAAACCTCTGTGAACGTCAACTTAGTAGGTTGATTTTGGGGAACATCCACCTGATTATTATAAGAAGTTCCTCGTCGGTTATTTGATAGCATTCTTAAGTAATAAGCATATTGAGTATCTTCATTAATTTAACTAATTTATTATGTTGCTTTAGAGCTGGCGAGTGGAAAGGGTGAATTATAAAGCTACTACCGTGATTAAGGAGCAACTTTACTAGCTCAGTATGGTTTCGCTCAATAGTAGCATTAAGTGGGAGTCTTAAATACCTGCCTACCCAGCTTAAGTAGTTTTAAGAAGCTTGGTTTTAAAGCAATAATAACACGGTTTTAAGACATCCACTTTCTACCACAACATATAGTGGGATATAGTAATGGAATCTATCCTATATATCTGCTTTGGCGCCGTTGTTCAGAAGATACTGAACGATTTGAAACCGTACTTCAGGCGCCCAACTTGAGCTTTTATTAATTGTGATAATTAACGGATTAATATAACCGCTAAATTTAGAAACTGCGATAGATTTTATGAGCAACTTATTGCCACCAAAAAACTCTTTATTATCAGGCTAGTCCGAAAATGTTGCAAAGCGGTTAAAGTCTTGAAGAAGTTGACGTAATTCAAGAACTTACTATATTAGGTTTAGCCTTCCCGCGCAAAGAGCTTTGATTAACCCTACCAGGCAATCCTGATTTAATACATAAGGTCCCTGCCAGAGTTAGTAAAAAGAACTATGATAAGGGCACACGGCCAAGAGACTTAAGAGCTCAAAAGCATTTAGGCTTAGTAATAACAAGCAGAAAATCTCCGTTGGTAGTTTATCAAGATAAGTCATCTTAAATTTGAGAGGATAAAGAGAGTAAGACTATTTGATATAGATATACCAGACCATAGGTAGAGAGGAAGGACAGGATTATAGTTATTAAAAAGGGGTCATCATATTATGTAATAATAGGGGTATTTCCTCTGCCTAGTCCTGGGGAAGTAACTTACCAGGCTCCCAACAGTGTGAGATACAGATACAGAGAATAATAAGGGTTATTAATAGATAGCCTCTTCAACAGCGACCTTTGTACTCCTAAGAAATACTCCGTCCATCCTAGGATCAATAGTCTATGTATAAAAGGTACGCATGCCCATGGTATTCTCAATAAGAGCACGACAGTAAAGCCATCTTAAATAAATTCATGTAACTCTATTAATCATTTTCTCAACTCTCTGGTATTCCCTCTTTGACATCTCCCTTACGCGATTATAAGTATACCCCAATAAGTCCTTTATTTGATTTATATGGGATATTATTAATGTATTTATAGAGGTACTATGCATCTCCTGCAGTTCCCAGTAGAGATTCTACAATGCATTATACGGAAGATTAAAGATTTTAAAGATCTTTGGTCCTTGTGTTGCACAAACAAAAGGCTTTTCTTTATTTTACGGCCGGAGCTCTACCGTCCAAACTTTCACTAGCAGTTCTTCTTATTGCTATACCAGGCTGTGCGCCAGGGCAGGGGTAACCAGATATAATTGCTTGTTGGTGGCCCCCATGCGCCTATAAACGATATATATAAAGGCATGAATGCCCTTATGTATACTACCTGTTGTGGGTCTTATTCTATTGTCAACGTCCTCCTTTTATAATATAATATTCAAGTCAATGCCTGGACAAACGAGGGGAAAACCGCGCTTTGGTACGTAGCCTCTTAGGGTTATTCTGGGATAGTCAAAAAGCTGCTTGAAGTATCCTCGATTGAAATTAATTGGGCAGACTTCAAACTCGGTTAGACACCATTTGTGACTGCAGTTGCAAATAGCAATATTTAAGTTGCCCACCATCTCCTGAACACTGACAAAGTGAATCTAAATTCTACTGACAACTTGGGAAGAACACCAGTATTCTACGCCATCCACACCCGTTTATTGTTTAAAGAAAGCATATTAGACATCATATAACCACTCTCTATGTGCACACTAGATTCGCTACCGTGTGAGGTCTTAAATGGTCACTCTACATTACTACAGTTTCTTTGGGCTTGGAAGGATGTTGCCCGGGATATCGTTAACCATTTTAGAAGATCTTTACTGTGGTATACAGTCTGGAATAGCAACAAAAAGGCCGTTAAATTACTGGTGGAATCTGGTCTTAGTCCCACTGTTAGTGATGTAGAGGGTATTACACCATTACAACTCGCCATATTACAAGGGCAGTTATAGACAGTAGAAACGATTTTAAATTTGGCTGGCCTGGTCGCGGAAGAGGATCACCCTAATAGACCACTCTTATGTGTTACTTCGAAATATGGTCATGCTGAGATTGCTAAAGTACTCATCAGTTATAGCGCTAATGTTAATGCTATTAATTCTGCTGGGCGGTCAGCTCTCTTGCTAGCAGCTAAAAATAGCCATTTTAGTGTCATCAAAGTCCTGCTTATATAAGATAGAGTGAACGTTGGTTCCTACAACACCCAGTTCAGATTAACCACGATACATGAAGCTGTAAGAGGTAGCTATTTCTCGATAGTTAAGCTCTTGCTATGCAAGAATAATGTCGATGTGAATGTCAGAGACCGTAATGATAAGACGCCTCTATGGTAGGCGACCTATTTCATATAACTAGCAATATTGGCACCCCTAGATGCTGAAGATGGGACGCGATAATCACCGATAATACATTCCGGCTATACAGCAGTGGTAGAGCGGTTGCTAGCGGAGGATAGCATCGAAGTAAATGTGATTGGATGTTCCTAATAGTACGTCTATAAGTCTTCTGCCTCCCTACACTATCTTATTAATGCTTTAAATGCTCGCTTAATAAGGCTATTACTTTTAGAGAGAGACGTAGACCCGAATATTAAAGATTAAAATCAAAGAACACCACTCTGGATCGCTGCTGAAAAAGGAGATAGCACTATTGCCAATACTTTACTGTCCCACAGTGTCATTGATCCAAATATCCCTAATGATCAAGAATAGACTCCGCTCTATATCACTGCATTCCATGGTCATATGGACGTCGTTTGGAGACTCCTGTGTCTTCTAGTAATGGACCTGAACCGACAGTTAAGATCTAACAAGTCGCCACTACTGGTCTCCCTCTAATTAGACCATCTGGATGTAGCTCGAGAATTACTGTAATAGGGTAATTGGATTGACACTCAGTTACCCGAGCCTTGGGGAGGATGGGCCTTCTCTACAGTGGAAATAAAGGCTCATTAGGAGAGGGTTGATATTCTCCTCCGCCAGATCCGTGGTTCGGCGCAGCGAGAAAAGGGACTTTCCCCTGGGTGCGTTATTGCAGATTGCGATAAATTGACCATATCTGCCCACAGGGAGCGCTAGGGTTGATATAAATATACAACTGGCCAATACACGTGAAGAGATCATCGGTAATCTTCGTATAGATGTCTCTTCTAACCAGAATAGGTCTTAGGGTTTTCATCATTTTGAAATGAGTAGATCGAATTATCTCCAGGGAAGTGAATGGATGCTAGTGCAAGAGGGCCTATTGGAGACCAGCTCATGCTTCGTTTCATTGATTGGATAAGCCAAAATGCTTGCTTAAGTAGTCCTATAGATCACTTTTTCGCCCCGTAATCCGAAGCACAGGAATGTTCGGGACCTTTAGGCCACGTTTCACGCCACCCGACGGGGATGAATCGTAATCTGTGGGGACCTTACGGATCACTGGATGAGGCCAATTTTGCTGCACCGATTAGATTTCTTCCAGCTGTCTTCTAAGCCATGACTTACCATCTCAAGTATGGTGGGTGCAGGTTGGTAAGGATGTGATTGGTACGTGTAGAGTCGACCGTTAGGCATCTTCAGCACCACCCAACTTTGGATTGAATACAGTAACTAGAATTCATTAATGTGGCGGAGTAAGTTATTACAACGTTTCCGCAGCTGTTCCTGTTTGACATGAGTCTGAGCGGAGGTCATCGAGAAGACCGTAGATATAGACTGAAGTGAGCTGATCCTCTGTTACTTTGTGGGCGTACGACTTCTCCCGAGATGAGTGGAGGGCTGTAGACTTATAAATAGGCATTAGGCACTGGGGCTTTGGAGGATGAGTGTCTCCAGCCACATTCTTAGAGCCCTTAATTATGGCTCCTGGCTAAACGTGTTCTACATGGGGCAGGGTTCTGAGGGTGTTCAACCTGGCACGCCATAATGTATAGGCTAACTATGGTTGCTCCATTGCCCAAAGGCCACAGTTCTGTTAAGGCATGGGTATTTCTGCGCTTACACGACGCAACAATTTAGAGGTTTATCCTTATTTCTGGCTAGCCTACCTTATGTTAATGTGAAGACCGCGGTGTCGGCATCTGGAATACTTAAGCTGATGTCGTTCTACGGCCATACCATCTGTTAAACAACCCAGGGTTGGATGAACTGTCCATACCTCCTAATCTAGAAAGACCCGTTATTTAGCTGACTAGCTAAAGTTATGGAGTCACAACCCGACAACTCCATCACAATGGAGGAGATCGTTGATCTGGTGAGGCAGATTGGCCACTAATAAGCTCGAAATGCTTATTATTGAGCATGTTACGCGCTGCTCAAGGAATTGCAAGAAACGGTGCAACTCAGTATCTACAGTTTAAACGGCTTCTGTGCCGATAGTGTGACACTATACCAGTTTCTAGGTCCGTTGAGAGTGATTATAGCCGACTTACAGTATGCTCTCCGCGCTATACAGTCCAAGGAACAAAAGGCGGCCTTTACTTGGACGGAGTTTCTCTAGCCGATTGGCTGGTTGGCTTGTTGAACAGCAACGGTAAAGTGGTCTGTCCTGGGACGTACATTCCGGTGCCAGCTAACCGTGCTTATAGGAATGCTGGCGATTGTGGCGATAATATCGGGATGTCTGCGTTTCAGACACAGGTGGACAGGCTGCGAAGGCTCGATGGCCAGTCGGTCTGTTTACAGTACTACGTGGAATTCTTGTACAGGGCTTTGTAGACATCTCATCGTTGCCATTTATGATGGGGATCTACTGGATTGCGGATGCTGCGATGTAGCGTGTCTGATTGCTCCAGGCGATGATAAGTTGCTGTACTTCCACAAGGATCCATCTTTGTCCTATGAGTTTTTTCGCTTCCTCTTTGGCATGTCAGACAGAATCGCGATAATAGTCACAATACCCAGTAGCGGATAATCAGACACCAAGTCATTCGTCGCTCGCTAATAACAGGTGAAACTGATCCATGGCCTCATTAATATCTTGGTTCCACCGATTCTGATCTTTCATATTCACCTCTAGAGCGCTGTGGGATGTGAGCCGAGTGTCCTTCGTCGATGTGAGAGCCACAATAGTTACTTACTCCACTCGTCGAGATAATCTACTTTTCCTGTCAGCAACCAGATTCCTTCACCAACAAGGAATGAGAAAGACGGAGGCGTACTCGTTTAGAAGGTTGAAAGCGGTTTCAAGCGATAAGCCTGCCTGGTTCATACAGCTGTTTGCGAAAGCATTGTCACCCTGAGATGTTTTCTTTCTTCCCCAAGCCATATGCCAAGGACGCCCTAGTACGTAATAGGATAGCTGGTGGGTTGAATGTACCCCCACTTGATCTTGTGTATCTTACAATACTGTATTAAGTATGATGTCACAGGGGAGCTCTGTATTGTCCCATACGCATGACCTGCATAGCTGGAAGCTTCCATGCAAACTAGTGCAAACCATGGAACTACCGAAACCCAGCTTCCCTGTTGAGTCAAGCTATCAACACCTTGCCCATTCCACCCTGCCCCTGGCATCGATGCACATGCCCCGGGCTGTGCAGAATACACGACTAATCAGGTGGCCTATTGTTACACTAATGGCCTATCTTATTATACTATTCGGCTTGTCAGGAACCAGTCTTCATTCATGTTGGATGCTCCCCCCTCGTTTGAGAGCTAACGCCAGATGTCAATTCTAGGATCCTCGGTGGCATCTTTTGCCTGGAGGACAAGAGCCCTGATCCATTGAATAGCGACATTGCCACTCAAATGAGCAGATGGGAGCGAAGTCCTTCGTATGTCCCCACCCCTGGTAACTTCGGCCACGAGCAAACGCCATCCGTATTTTGCCCCTCTCCCGCCTACTCGCCCGGTGACCGATCCTCTTCCTCACATCGACGCACGTCAGACCGTCTTGGCTTTCTTGTGGATACCGAGCTGAACCAGCGAGGTACCACTCATGTGGATACTTCTGAATCAATAAAGTATCTGATCGAGTGGAAGGTGACCCTCAATAATCGGTTTCTGGCAAAGGACACCGAACAAGATCTCGCCCACAAGCCCAATACCTACTGGCAAAAGATCACTGAGAAGGCTCAATGTATTGTGCAACGGAAGAAACCTCGCAATCAACAAGTCCGGTTAGATGATACGATCGTGACTGTTACTGTAGATCAACGTTCACAACATGACTTTACTAAATACTTTGAAGGAACCGAGGTTGATTGGACTGACATAGAGGAAAAACTTCTACAGTGGGGGAATCTTTGTCAGGGCAAAAAGCTCAGGCTTTTAGTCTCCATCAAATATATAGAGGATGGTGCCTCATCTTCCTCGAAAACCGACAAGAGAAGCAACACCTCCACAACTAACGGTATGCTCCGTGACCTTCATCTCCAGTTGGCCGCCGAGGACTTGTCGGGAGAGGCCCCAGTTTGGCGTGTTGTATACAGGAAGATGCGCTGTCCTGGACCGCCTTGTCATCATGAAGGGCAGTACTGTTGGTTGGATCCGGTTGGCAAAAAGCATTACAGAATGCGAACCCATCACCTGAAGGCTTTGGTCCAATATGTTAAGGAAGGGGGTATCCTGGAAACTCACGGCGATATCCCCGATACCATTCGGGACCAACTATATGCGGAAGACCATCATCGAGTGGGTAAACGACAGAAACCTGTCGACCCTCCCACTGGATCGATGTGGCCTCCAATCAACATTAATGTTGGCCCCACCCAGTCTCCTCAGTCACCAAAAAACGCCAATTTCTGTGCGGAGACAAAAACGTTAGGCCAAGATAACCTGGAGATCCCCGGGCCGATCGAAGAAACCGTGGAAGAATACACCAACTGGCACCTAGAAAAGGTGAATACAGAGAACTTCAAGTGTAACATACGGAGAGCACGGGACATAGACTGGCTACCCTTCATTCAAAGTGGACTCCCACTGCAAAAATAGAAGACCACTGAGTCGAGGTGCAGCTTCCTGTGACTGCACATCGTTCTTGGTACAGTATGTCTCCATTGGGACTTCAGGTCCCAATGATGGCATTAGTGTGATCAGTATGGGACCTTCGCTTGCATAATTTTCCAGAATTTGACGCAAGATGAATTTCAAATGCTGAGCGTATAGATATATATCGCCCGCGTAGGTCGCTCGGATTACGTATGAGACACTGCATAGAATAAACTGACTCCTGAACATGTTCCAGATGCCACATCTTTGCTCATAGCTGCCTATCTGTGCCATCAGCCACCGTTCCATCTGGGCAGGGATGTTTTTCGTCATTAATCTTCATCATCATTGTTGAATTCAAAAGCGGCGCCCAGCTTTCATTCATCCAGCCCCCCGTATGTTAATGCCCTTGAGTTTTCTTCTCAACCCAGTCAAAATCTGAGCATTTACAGTAGTGCCTAGTCTCTTGTTACTGTACATTCAGTTTTTCATCCTCTATTTCGTTATGGCACGGGCTTCCCCCACAGAAAGGGTTTCGAACCCTCATATTCGATGCATTACATGACATAGCGTATGTATGTCCAGATGATACACAGCTCCATCATTATCAAGCATTAGGCCTTGTTTGATGCTGTGATTGTTACCGATATAATAATTATACCAGAGCTAAAATATAATTAAAAACTTGAACTTAGCAGTAAACTGGCGGGGCGCAGGTTCGTGGAGCCTACAGCCGCCAAAGCCAAGGCATGGTAAAATGATTGCCGACAAAATCATGATGTCCCTCAGATATCGGATGCGGAGTTCTTTCGAAGGTATTGGCTACCGTCCCTATGTATTTTGCGTGCTGCCTTACCCCACATCGTCTGTCCTTCAGGACTGTATATATACTGAAACATTGCAGCATTGGCCTGAATGCCATAAACGGCCTTCATTAGTCCATCTCATCAATGCAAATGTCGCTTCCGAAACCTCAGCCTGAGTCCGATCTGCCCGTGGCCGCAGACCCAGAAATCTTACCTCGCCCGACACGTTACGCCCAGATGCTGATTGATGCTGATCGTATGCCGTGGATGTACAATGTCATTGCCAGCGCGGCACAGTGGATCCTTCTGGCAGGGTATCTGGTCATTCCAGGAACGTTTACTTCGCTTCAGAAATCGCGCGTGGAGGACAGGTTCGCTAGCGAGGCGATACTGAGCACCATCCAGAATCCACCCCTGCTTGCGATCGCATGTGTGTTCTTCATCATCGGGGCCGCGATACTGGCGTGGCTGTACTGGGAGTGGCGCGAGAATTATATCTGGCTTGTCGGCAGGATCTTCATGTACGTCGCGATCCCCCTGTATTCTTCGCCGACTAACCTGAAGTAGGCCAGTTGCCATGAATGCGGCCGCTGGACTGGCTACGACGTTGGTCAACATTTACACAGCTCGGTCCGGCGTCTGGTCTGTCATGGCATTGTTTACAGCAGTGATGACCGGAACCACGTTGCTCGCATCTAGCGCATTGGCGCTAGTATTCAAATGCTTGAAGTTGAAGAGAGTGGAAGAAGAGCACGAGTTCGTCATACAGAGGTGGACTGTGCGGTGAGTACTGAAATGAATGGCGATATCCACGGAATGGTTCGGTAATAGGTGACGGAAGTTAGAGGGGCCACAAATATAGGGGACATCGCGTTCTGACGCTGCTCGAGTTGTCAGCCAGGATACAATAGCATGGGTATGGCGGGTTAATCACCGGCTTACTGAAGAGGACGATTGGTTCACCTTACAGACTTTCCGGAAAACGCCTTCACCACCTA
>RHLO01000410.1:0-15819 GCA_003719415.1 Aspergillus olivimuriae | reverse complement strand
ACCTGGATTTGTTCGCATTGTGTCCAGGATTGGGGCTCCAATAGACTGAGAGAGATGAACACTTTAATAGTGGAAAAGGATGCTCAGTAGAGGCCATCGTATTGCATTAAAGGCCTGATGATGGAGATGGAGAAAGATGGACATAACCCATAAGCCTCTTTACCGGAAGGGGAAATCATTTTCCACGCTCATCAAGACTAATTTCTTATGGATTAGCCCCAGGCTCTGAGCCGGTGGCAAAGGATCTAGACGTTGTGTACCCAGGCGTGGGCAAATGGTATGCCCACCCCCCTACAGTAGTTTCTTTGGCCGCAGGGGGCTGTATCCCCAATCTTCGCTGTTACCTACGGCACCCGTGAGCTCTCCTGGTCAAATCCAGTGCGCAGTCTATTCCTGGAAAGGGTCGGAAGATCCGTTACTTGATCCTCGCTCTCACCAAGAGAGTTGCATGGGCGGGCAAACCCAGAGGCCCGCTATTACGCCAGGCGATCTACCTCAACAAACTCTATAAGTGACTTCGTTCTTCTGAGTAAGACAATGCCGGGGCCCGAGTGGCAATGACTGTCCATCCAGACGAGGACGGTGGGTTATGGTCACATTAAGAGTAGGGTCAACTCCGGCCTCAGAAGCCAGCCTAACCGTCTGGCATTCCTCTTTTTCCGACCCTGCTCCACGAATGCTGGTATTCCGAACCGACCGTGTGGCCATATTAGAGAGGAGAATTAAAAATCAGCCGGTTCTCCTGGCCATTTTCTGGAAACCATGTTGATTGTAGACCGACACACGCACCATGTTATCGAGTACTGGAGAGCGGCCAACAGACCCTGACGTTCTGACTGTTGAGTCATAGGGTCAGGGATTCATGGTAGGTGCCCTGGTGATCATGATCACTATCACTATGGCCAACATGAAAAAAGGAGTGCTCCTGCACAAATTGATTATGGCTAAGGTGCGTTGTCCTATATCCTGGGCCTATGGCTACTCCTAATAGCAAGCGCAGCTCGTCTTGGCTATAGGTCATAGATCTTTCATTTTTTCTCACAATCCCGTGTACGGTTGGTACCTGTCTGTCAGCGCAATTGGCCTTAATATTTCTTGGTCCCTCCACAATCTCATCACCTGGGTGAAGATTCGTGGCTTCTTCACGCCGTGGAACACTTGAATCTATCTAGTTTCCCTACTGCTTGCCCAGCCGTATTAGGTTCTCGAGATCTATACGAACTTTACCTTCTTCAACACTGGAAATACCCTTTTTGTCACCACCCGGCCTCTCGAGCCATTGTTCCGGTATAATCTATACCCCTAATTCTTTATTATGACTGGCACTAATCGCCATTAAAAATCTCTAGTGACCCGTGGTGGATCTTCACCAGTTACTTCCTCCTATACACAATTTAGTGCGGCTACGACTGTTCGCTACCATAGCTCGTTTATATTAGCCCTCGGTTTAGCATTATACTTTTATTCATAGCGCTGTCCATTCTCTCAACAATCGTGGATACGGGTGAGGTGCTTAGGGCGTACCACCTAGGCTTTCCCCCAGGCATTAAACCTTTCTGGAAGGTGAGCAGCCCATTAATCGCTTCCAACGAGATATACTAATATCTTGAATGCCTGGATAGCTAGCATTTGTGTTTAAATGCCTGAGCGACACAATTATCTTAGATAATTTCAAGACGTCTCTAGACCGAGTACGAGAGTACCGTCTAGCCCATCTATTATAACTAAATGTAAATGTGGCTCCTAGGTCGACAAGAAAAGAGGGTATTATGGTTACTACTAATATCGAGTCTGGTATCGAGATGTAGCGCCCGCGTCTGGTTCATTAAATTACCGCCCTATAACTCCGCTTTTCTGATGTACCTAATATGGATGGTATACAAGTACATGGTGCCACGGAGCTGGATATAGAAAGTTTTAGTCATAAATCTTGGTTGTGGAAGGAGGAGATTGGTTAAAAGGATCCCGAATGTGAGGGCAAGAATAAGCCTAGTTAATTTCTGACTTTCTGTGCTTTGTTAAATTAGTTGCTGGTATCGTCACTATTACAGGTATATATAGGAATAGTTAATGTCTTATAGGCCATAACGTCAATTTAACACTATTAGTGCAATGAGTTAGACTAGAGGTTTTAACGGTGGTGGCTCGTTTATGAGTAATATCACTGGCAGGGCTTTAATAATTTACAAAATCATTCGCGCTATTGACAGAGGTAATATGCGTCTAAATCAGGAGAAAGGCAGCCTATTATGACCTTAATAAATACTACACAGATACTGCACGCCTCGAAATGCAAGGACTTGGGTATGGAAGCAAGATAATAAATACTTCAATATCGCCTAGTGATAGTATTTTGCTTTATTATAGTCAGCCCCTTAGGTCTAATAGAGCTATCTTATTATGGGTTGACTACCGAGGCTTCTGAGCAATACATACGAGCTCTACCAATGTAAAATTGTCTGACTATTATATTATACTCCCGTGCGTTACAGACTACTAATATTAGATAGCATTTCAGGCTTCTAGGTGATCTGTCTCGTGTTAAGTAATATTTAATCTTTTAGCAATGACTTTGCCTCTCAGCTTTAATAACTTGGCCCAAAGGAAAGCCCCTACTGTATCCCCCCATCCCTAGGGATCTCGACCCAAAATGTAAGCCATCTCTTTAATATATATCATTTTAAACCAGATATTGTACTGGTATAACATGCTAGGTCTATATTGGATAAGGGTACTTCCTTCCACATTAATACAAAATTATTGGATCTCAGGTAAGTGATTAGTGGAGTAGCTAAAGAGGTTATAAGAATTTTAGCATCTCAGTTTTTATGAAACCTCTATGAACGTCGACTTGGTAGGTTGATTTTAGGGAACATCCACCTGATTATCATAAGAAGTTCCTTATTGGTTATTTAATAGCAATCTTGAGTGATAAGTATATTGAGTATCTTTATTAATTCAACCGATTTATCATGTTGCTTTAGGGCTGGCGAGTAGAAAGGGCGAATCATCAAGCTACCACCATAATTAAGGAGCAACTTTACCAGCTCAGTATGGTTTCATTCAATAGTAGCATCAAGTGGGAGTCTCAAATGCCTGCCTACCCAGCTCAAGTAGTTTTGAGAAGCTTGGTTTTGAAGCAATAATAACACGGTTTTAAGACATCCACTTTCTGCCGCAACATATAGTGGGACATAATGATGGAATCTGTCCCACATATCTGCTTTGGCGCCGTTGTTCAGAAGATACTAAACAATTTAAACCCGTACTTCAGGCGCCCAACTTAAGCTTTTATTAATTACAATGATTAACGGATTAATATAACCGCTAAATTTAGACTCTGCGACAGATTTTGCGAGCAACTCATTGCCACCAAAAAACTCTTTATTATCAGGCTAGTCCGAAAATGTTGCAAAGCAGTCAAAGTCTTAAAGAAGTTAATGTAATTCAAGAACTTACTGCATCAGGTTCAGCCTTCCTGCGTAAAGAGCTTCAATCAACCCTACCAGGTAATCCTGATTTGATACATAAGGTCCCTGCTGGAGTTGGTAAAAAGAACTATAATAAGGGCACACGGCCGAGAGACTTGAGAGCTCGAAAGCATTTAGGCTTGGTAATAATAAGCAGAAAATCTCCGTTAGTAGTTTATCAAGATAAGTCATCTTGAATTTGAGAGGATAAAGAGAGCAAGACTATTTGATGTAGATATATCAGACTGTAGGTGGAGAGGAAGGACGGGGTTATAGTTATTAAAAAGGGGTCATCACATCATGTAATAATAGGGGTATTTCCTCTGCCTGGTTCTGAGGAAGTAACTTATCAGGCTCCTAATAGTGTGAGATACAGATACAGAGAATAATAAGGGTTGTTGATAGATAGCCTCTTTAATAGCGACCTCCGTGCTCCTAAGAAATACTCCATCTATCCTAGGATCAACAGTCTATGTATAAAAGGTATGCATACCCATAGTATTCTCAACAAGAGTACGACAGTAAAGCCATCTTAAATAAATTCATGTAACTCTATTAATCATTTCCTTAACTCTCTGGTATTCCCTCTTTGACATCTCCCTTATACGATTATAAGTATACCCCGGTAAGTCCTTTGTTTGATTTATATGGGATATCATTAATGTATTTATAGAGGTACTATGCATCTCCTGTAGTTCCTAGTAGAGATTCTACAATACATTATACGGAAGATTGAAGATTTCGAAGATCTTTAGTCCTTGTATTGTATAAATAAAAGGCTTTTCTTTATTTTATGGCCGGAGCTCTACCGTCTAAACTTTCACCAGCAGT
Source organism: Aspergillus olivimuriae (assembly GCA_003719415.1). Lineage (NCBI taxonomy): Eukaryota > Fungi > Ascomycota > Eurotiomycetes > Eurotiales > Aspergillaceae > Aspergillus > Aspergillus olivimuriae. The sequence continues at coordinate 11,518 of RHLO01000410.1, read as the reverse complement.
TCTTCTCATTGCTATACTAGGCTGTGCGCCAGGGCAGGGGCGACCAGATATAATTGCTTATTAGTAGCCCCCGTGTGCCTATAAATGATATATATAAAGGCATGAATGCCCTTATATATGCTGCCTATTATGGGTCTTATTCTATTATCGACGTCCTCCTTTCACAATGTAATATTCAAGTCAATGCCTGGATAAACAAGGGGAAAACCGCGCTTTGGTACGTAGCCTCTCAGGGTTATTCTGGGATAGTTAAAAAGCTGCTTGAAGTATCCTTGATTGAAATCAATCGGGCAGACTCTAAACTTGATTGGACACCATTTACGACTGCAGTTGCAAATGGTAATGTTTAAGTTACCCATCATCTCCTGAATACTGGCAAAGTGAATCTAAATTCTATTGATAACTTGGGAAGAACACTAGTATTCTACACCATCCACACCCGTTCATCGTTTGAAGAAAGCATATCAGACATCGTATAACCACTCTCTATGTGCACACTAGATTCGCTACCATATGAGGTCTTAAATAGTCGCTCTACATTGCTACAGTTTCTTTGGGCTCAGAAGGATGTTACCCGGGATATCATTGACTATTTTAGAAGATCTTTACTGTGGTATGCAGTCTGGAATGACAACAAAAAGGCCGTCAAATTACTAGTGGAATCTGGTCTTAGTCCTACTGTTAGTGATATAGAGGGTATTACACCATTACAACTCACCGTAATGCAAGGGCAGTTATAAACAGTAGAAATGATATTAAGCTTAGCTGGCCCGGTCGCGGAAGAGGATCACTATGATAGACTACTCTTATGTATTGCTTCGAAATATAGTCACACTAAGATTACTAAAGTAATCATTAGTTATGGCACTAATGTCAATACTATTAATTCTACTGGGCGGTTAGCTCTCTCACTAGCAGCTAAAAATAGCTATTTTAGTATCGTCAAAGTCCTGCTCATACAAGATAGAGTAAATGTGGGTTCCTGCGACACCCAGTTTAGATTAATCACAATATATGAGGCTGTAAGGGGTGGCCATTTCTCAGTAGTTAAGCTCTTATTATGTAAGAATAATATTGACGTAAATGTTAGAGACTAAGATAGTAAGACACCTCTATAGTGGGTAATCTATTTCGCACAACTAGCAACACCGGCACCCCCTAATACTGAAGATGGGATGTAATAATTACCGACGATACATTCCGGCTATATAGCAGTGATAAAGCAGTTACTAGCAGAGGATAACATCAAAGTAAATATGATTGGACATTCCCAATCATGTGTCTATGAGTCTTTAGCCCCCCTACATCATCTCATTAATGCTTCAAATGCTCCCTTAATAAGGCTATTACTTTTGGAGAGAGACGTGGACCCAAATATTCAAGATTAAAATTAAAGAACGCCACTCTGGATCACCGCCAAAAAAGGAGATAGCAGTATTGCTGATACTTTACTATTCCACAGTGTCATTGATCCAAACATACCTAATAATTAAGAATAGACTCTGCTCTATATCGCTGCATTCCATGGTCATATAGACGTCGTTCGGAGTCTCCTGTGTCTTCCAGCAACGGACCTAAACTGATAGTTAAGATCTAATGAGTCGCCACTTTTGGTCTCCCTCCGATTAAACCATCTGGATGTAGCTCGAGAATTACTGTAAAAAGATGATTAGATTTATATCCAGTTACCCGAGCCTTTGGGAGGATGGCCCCTCTCTACAGTAGAAATGAAGGCACATAAGGAAAGAGTTGATATTCTCCTCTGCCAGATCGGCGGTTCGGCGCAGTGAAAGAAGGGACTTTCCCCTGGCGGTAGCGTTCTTTCAGATTGCGATAAATTATCCATAACTACCCACAGGGAGCGCTAGGGATGATATACATACACAACTGGCCAATATACGTGAAGATATCATCGGTAATCTTCGTATAGGTGTCTCTTCTAATCAGAATAGGTCTTAGGGTTTTCATCATTTTGAAACGAGTATGTAGATCGAATTATCTCCAGGGAAGTGAGTGGATGTAATTGTAAGAGGTCCTACTGGAGACCAGCTCGTGCTTCATGTCATTGATTGAGCAAGCCTTTTGGCTTGCCCAAGTAGTCCCATAGATCACTTTTTCGCCCCGTAATCCGAAGCACATGACCGTTCGGGACCTTTAGGCCACGTTTCACGCCACCCAACGGGGATAAATCGTAATCTGCGGGAACCTTACGGATCACTGGGTGAGACCAATTTTGCTGTACTGTACCGATTAGATTTCTTCCAGCTTTCTTCTAAGCCCATGACTTACCATCTCAAGTATGGTGGGTGCAGGTTGGTAAGGATGTGATTGGTACGTGTAGAGTCGACCGTTAGGCATCTTCAGCACCACCCAACTTTGGATTGAATAAATTAACCAGAATTCATTAATGCGGCGGAGCAAGTTATTACAACGTTTCTGCAGCTGTTCCTGTTTGACACAAGTCTGAGCGAAGGTCATCAAGAAGACCACAGATATGGACTAAAGTGAGCTGATCCTTTGTTGCTTTGTGGGCGTACGACTTCTCCCAAGATGAGTAGAGGGCCATAGACTTATAAATGGGCATTAGGCACTGGGGCTTTGGAGGATGAGTATCTCCAGCCACATTCTTGGAGCCCTCATCTATGGCTCCTGGCCAAACGTGTTCTATATGGGGTAGGGTTCTGAGGGTGTTCAACCTGGCACACCATAATATATAGGCTAACTATGGTTGCTCTATTGCCTAAAGGCCACGGTTCTGTTAAGGCATAGGTATTTCTGCGCTTGCGCGAGGCAACAATTTGGAGGTTTGTCCTTATTTCTGGCTAGCCTACCTTATGTTGATGTGAAGACCGCGGCGTCCGCATCCGGAATACTTAAGCTGACGTTGTTCTACGGCCATACCATCTGTTAAACAACCTAGGGTCGGATGAACTGTCCATACCTCCTGATCTAGAAAGACCCGTTATTTGGCTGACTGGCTGAAGTTATGGAGTTATAACCCGACAACTCTATCGCAATAGAGGAGATCGTTAATTTGGTAAGGCAGATTGGCCGCCAATAAGCTTGAAATGCTTACTATTAAGCATGTTATGCGCTGCTCAAGGAATTGCAAGGAACGGTTCAACTTAGTATCTACAGTTTAAACGGCTTCTGTGCCGATAGTATGACTCCATATCAGTTTTTGGGTCCGTTGGAGAGCCATTCTAGCCAACCTACAGTATGCTCTCCGTGCTATAAAGTCTAAGGAACAAAAAGCTGTCTTTACTTGGAAGGAGTTTCTCTAGCTGGTTGACTTGTTGGCTTGTTGAACAACAACGGTAAAGAGATCTGTTCTAGGACGTACGTACATTCCGGTGCCAGCTAACCGTGCTTACACTTGGTGGTGGTGGTGGTGGTGAATTCATACGCTGACCCCTCGCCTAAGCGATATGCAGGATCCAACTATCTAGTCCTTATATATATCTCTAAGTACATGAACCATTACTTCCCAACGAATTTAGAGCCTCGTCATGGCCTGTGGTGGCCTACATGCCTGGTGTTATGTTCTGCGGCCCTGTGGCACGCGGCTTTGAAACCTCTGCGATACCTCTGCGAAGTCCAGTATTACGCCTAAAACGCTACCGTCTTACATATCATCCTGCTTACCTTGCTTACCTTGACCTTTTCCTCCTAGCATATCTGATATACCATTGAACGCATTCCCAATTTTCCTCCGTAGCGTCTGGCGTAGACTATTCAGCTTTGGGCAGTCTATTAGGACATGGGTGACTGTTTCCGCTGCTCCACATTCACATTTGCCGTCATCCCTGAAGCGGTGAAGTTTGGCGTGTGCTGCCAGCCACGAGTGGCCCGTCCGGAGTTGGGTGAGCAGGTAGGCTCGATTCCGTTGCAGCGAGCCATAGAGCCTGCGAGTATGGAGTGAGGGTAGGTCCTTATCTATCCGGCGGAGGTGGCCACCTTTCGGCGAGGTCTTCCATTCGGTTTCCCACTGCTTCTGAATCTTTTTGCGGATGAAACCCTTTTCTCGCGAGAGAAGGTGCTGAAATGGGTGCTTCTTACTAGGACCAACTGCTTCTTTGGCCAATCGGTCTGCTGCTTCATTGCCGGGGTCACCACAGTGCCCTGGGACCCATTGGAGACGGAGAGGGATCCCGCGTGCATCTAATTCTCTAGCTGAGAAGACGTAGGTGGGTTGGTAGCATGTGGGCTTCCACTTCCAATGCTATGGTTGACACAGTCTTAAAGGCAGAGAGGATACGGATTAGAGCTGTCCGTTGTACCGTTCCGAGTGATCTTAGGTGAATCTTGTCCCTTAATGGATTGTGCCACACCGTAGATGCGTAATCAATTATGGGTGACACACACGCTTGGTATAGTTGCCTCATCTGCTCTGGGCGGAGGTGCCTTAGTCCACCTAGTGCAATGTTGACGTGGGTCCCTCGTTTCACGGCCTGTTGTACTGGTTCCTTCCATCGCATCTCTTTATGAAAGATCACACCCAGGAGCTTTGCGGTGTTAGAGAGTTTGATGGTCTTTCCATTCATGGTAATCTGTCCGACCTCATGCTGCTTTTAGACCTCGTTAAATGTATGAGTTCTGTCTTCATTGACTACAGTTATTTGCGAAACTAGTGTCACCCCCCAAGACTATGTTCTTGTCTCTCCAACCCTGTGCTAACATTGCGCTTAACCTATTTTGTCCAAAGACTTGTGAAATCTATTTTTAGGGAATGTATCGGGTGGTATCGTAATCACATAATTGAGATCATAGTGAAGATCAAAACCTCGCGAACCCCGCTTCCAATGATCCTCCCGGTAGATCATGTCAATCACCCCTCAATCACCAGCATGACAGGGAAGCTTGCACTCGGTGGTCCACGGATTGCACTAGTTTGCATGGAAGCTTCCAGCTATGCAGTCACGCGTATGACGTCATATAAATTACCGTTCCGTAAGATACACAGTAGTATCTAAGCCGCCCTATTACGTACTAGGGCATCCTTGGCATAGGGTCATAGGGTTCGGGGGTGATAGAGAAAGAGTCTTGGGTGTGACACTGCTTTCGCAACCAAGTGTAACTACCAACACAGAATATCCTCACAAAATCTCGACGGCGGTGGACAGTCAGGGATCCGATGGGCCATAAGGCACCACGCGGCAACATAAGAACAACGGGGCTCCCACCCTTGAGATCCAGCCAAATCATCCGAGCAGATTCTCAATTGCTTCAAACCACCACCCATTTGTCGAGCGCGTTGACGTCAAGGAGACTATGAAATTCCGGAACAAAGTCAAATCCTTATTTGGTGCCTCCGAAAGGTGTCGAAAGAACAGCCTATCGAATTTCAAGCCTGAGGAAGCCCGCATCGATCTATTAAGTTATGACGCCGATGATGGCAAAGACCCGTGCGGCGCCCTGAGCGAAATGGCGGCGCCGGAGCCTGTCCGAAGACTCTCGCCAGAAGAGCAGGCACACCGGCCTTCCCTCGAGCAACGACTCTCGGATATGTCAAATTCGGGACATGACAGGGATGAAGATATCCATGAGAACTTGAGCGAGCTTGCCGCACCTGAGCCGATCGAGAGGTTGTCGGAAAGCGAGATGGCAAGGCGCCCGTCACTTGAACAGAGCCTTTCACGCTGCCGTTAGTTCTGAATGCTTTGTGTGTTGGGTACATTGCCCGTTTCTGTAAATCCGTTTCGCAGTTATAGGTGATGCATGCCACCCTGTTTTTGACCCTAAAGTGCGACCAGCGAGGGATGGCGCTACTCGTTCCAAGTGCAGACAAAGGGATAATGTGGGCTAAGAACAAGTTCGCAGATACATGAGGGATATCAGGTCACAAAAAAGCTCATCAAATAATTGCAAATGACGGCAGACTCAAGTTTTTATATTTCTGGTTTGTTGATGATTCTTGCGTTCACCTTTCGTTCTGTTTCTAAGCCGTGGCCATTACAGGCGGGCAAGCCCTGTTGCAGGACCGTTCATGGCGTCTCTTATTGCTCGGGGCACTAAAGGCCTTATCACAGCCGATATGGGCGCAGTGGAAGGGCTTCGCGCCTGTGTGACTGTGAGAGTGGACAAGCAGGCTAGACGGATGGGAGAACGACTTGTCGCAGGTGTGGCAGATATACCGTTTATTATTCCGCTGAGAGAATGTATGATTGGAGACGGGGATGTAGTGGTGATGCCAGCCCGGAGTAACGGAATGGGTGGGCTGTGGGTGTCCTAACGCGGGAGCGAGTGCGGGAGTTGTTGTTCCAAGAGCCCTATAAGGAACACTGGGAGCAACGACATTGAGGCAGCCGCTGGTCGAGTCGGGATGCCAGTCGTGCATGGAAGGATCAGTGAAGAGCCCAATGGTATGGTAGTCGGCAGCGCTGAGTGCTGATATGGCATGTCGCGCAGCACCATGATGGTGGTCAGAAAGTGATGAAGGCTCTTTGTCACGGGGCAGTGTCAACGGTTGCCAAATGGGAGCGGACTCCACGAACTTGCTATTGGAAGACTGGCGGCCGCCGTTATTGAACCTATATTCTGAACACAACGATGAGATGGGAGGCAGATGGACGTTTGCTCCAGATGATATTCCATAAGGCGTAGGTTGGAGCCACGCTTCGGACTCTGTGAGCATGAGGGAATTTTGGCGCTGGCACTCTTGTGCGGGGATTAGCGGAAGGGTTAGGTTACTTGGGGTCGACGAGGTCAAAGTCAGGCAAGGACATACTGGCTAGGCGCACTCTTGAAATCCCAATCAGAGTCGAGATGGAAGGTAAAGAGCAGTTGGGTTGGCCCGTAGAGGGTGGCGGTAGAGACAAGTGGGAAGAACACAAATGGGCTGTCGTGTGGAAGGAAGCCATCTTTGGAGTAGGCTTGGTGGAAGGGGCAGGAGTATCGGGAAGTCGATCACTCAAAGCTCTGTATGAATCGGATGAGGAGGCAGACGATTTGCGTGAAGTCTGTGGCGGACGTTTCGTGATGGGATTGGCACTTGGAACAGATTGGAGAGATTCACAATCAGAGTGTCAGATGTTATGAGTGTATAGAAGAGGGATTGGATCGGAAGAGCAAAGAACCAGGTATTCACTAAGGACTTGCCCGATTGACTCGGTCCCCCTGGCTAACTTTTTTAAGCTTCTCACCGGTAGATTAATTGATGTGAGTGTAGCAATGATGTTTTTAATTTACAGTATTCCGAATGGCAATAATCGACCATCTCATTACCAGGGCCCAAAGAATAATTCTCGATAAACGGGTAGATGAGCTGATTGAAGTTCCAAAGGTCACACTATCTGCTCACATCACGTTCCCCTTTCCAGAGTGGCCTGTGTCAACCACCCGGGTACACCACTTCATCATTCCGCTGTTGCAGTCTACCGATTTTGTATTATAAAAAAATTATCTCACCGGGCATCTCCGGTCGGAAGTTACATCATGTCGTTGGTGAGCCATCGCCTGTTGTGCCAACTGGCTAGGATGGCAGATAAAGAGGATATGTGGGTCCCAGCGTGATCCTGGTTGGCGCTGTGCCTAGATGATCACCAGGTACTGAAACCCTAAAAGGTCAATACCCACGAAGCACGAGATGGAAAACCCAACAGAGGGTGGACTAACCTTTCAGAGCTTGCTATAGAAACAGGGAGGGAGGACTGTTCTTAATGTGACGCCGGAAAGAAAATCAGACAGTTCAACATGGCTAGACACGCGAGCCTGGAGAAGCTCTCCATCTAACGTCCCGTCCAAGGCGAACGCGGACGGGATGGTGGATCAGTTGCCTTGTGCATGCGTCCCGGAGCAGCACTTTCTGCGAAACCAACTTCCCGTTGGCTCAACATATCATGTTTATCTTCCATCCGCATGGATAGACATTTTCCCGCAGCCAAAATTCCAGAACCACCGGAAAAGGGATTTGCACGTCGGCGTGTACGCTCTGTTTGAACTAAGCTCGATGGTTCGCCGACCCCAGTCACACCCCGTCCATAGTATCCACCGACCCAAGTCAGTCGACTACTAACGTACCTCCAGACAGCTAGATCAGAAGTTCGCAAAGAAAGAGAATGTCTCAGACCGGCGCGATGAGACCTCATAGGGTGACTGCAAGGCCTGTCAGGGCCACTCGTTTTCTCCTTTGGTCTCGGAAGCCCCCAGAGCCGGATACCGGAATGCCCTCGAGGGCGACAGTAAAATTTGCCACTACAACATCCCCTTTCAGTCCATCGTCATGGCCAAAAGCAGCTTTCGTGTCAACTTTTGTCGTTTTCTTATCCCGCTGACGGCCAGGGAGATGGGTTCAGCGTGGGGCTCCAAGGGGTGCTGAGTACCGGCAAGACTGTCAGTTGGACGCCCAAACCCACAACCCAGATACACGAAAGCAGAGCTTTCTTCTTCAATTTTCTCTTTCGACGAATTAGAATCTTAAGACTGTCGGTCATTTACCGGCATCACGCTGGACCCACATATCCTGTGCCCTGGTCCGCCGTCCTAGCCCAGTTGGCACGAGAAGCGGTGGCTCCGGCGGCCTGATGTAACCCAGCCCCTCACAAACTGGAGAGAGAGAACAAGGTATAGGTGAGCATGGGAGCAGGGCAATATCGATGGAGCTTAATGGGATCATCCCTTTTTTCCAGTCCTAATTGACCACGAGACCGAGAGAGCAAATCCAGAAGGCCAAGATTGCCCATCAATTTCTCGTTTACCTGCGGCAAATCATTCACACATAAGCATCTCAGATCATGTATACACATAGCTATCATACGATCTACTCTCTAGTAACAGAACCAGGCATTAACTAAGATCAATTATAGGTACACCCTCTAGTTTAACCTGGTTATCAAAGAGATGATGGCATGGTCACTAAAAAGGGAAAGAAACATTAAATAGTTGAGGCCGCACTAGAATACAGTCTATTATCAAACCAAGTCACACGACGATGATCTCTAGATATAAAAGTAAAGTCAACCTATTTTCCGTTAACTAATCCTCTCAGCCTCACCCTTTGGCAATCCATTTATCTCATTAATATGTACCCTTATCTCGGAACAGTTTCTATTATTATACTATCTACTTATGCTCCGGGATACAATCAGCTAGTCCTCCCCTTAAGCCATTCCCATATAAGCCAAGGCTCTTTCTATTACTTGTATAAAGACCATCTTACCACCCCAGAAGAAATACCTGCCCTCCTTCACGACAATATACTGATACCAGAACTTATAAGCATAGTCTCTGTCACTTTATTTCCCCTAAATACTCTTAATTCTGCATCCAGCTAATGCTACAGAAATATTACATATTAGTGGTAATCCTCCTTCATTAACAAAGCCTTCTTAACCCATTATAAGAGCAGAATTAGTGAGGCATATATTTTCCACCACTTATCACGTTTGCGGATAAGATAGGTAAAGCAAGCAGGACATACAGTAGGAGCCTCATACTACCTCAAAGGTTAGAATATTCCCTCTCTCCATTCCTATACGTCGATATGCTAATAATAATTAATAGCCGGCCCTCAGCTATATAATCTCCTGTAACATCCTCGAAAACCCTATTATAGCCATTTCCTAACCTTTAGATGTCTAGTTTAGCCATCTTCTCTCTACAAGACATCTTACTACCATCTAAATATTCATAACTCAGACTGTTCTCGACCTTATTATCTATCTTCAACTATGGAACATGACAATATACTCAAATATATAAAGGCCGCTTTCTACTCACCAGTATTAATGCTGTCCGGTATACACTAGATACACAACTTTCCTCAAAGAGTAGACATACAGACTAGTGGTTATAGCGGATCCTAACGTCCGCCATCCTACCAATCCTTAACTATAACCGCTCCTTTGGTTGTGGGATACACCTTTCCCCTACTAACTAACCTCACTATCCCCCAGGTAATGTACAGTGAGACACATAACATACTATCAACCCAATTTCACTAAACACTAACCGATGTCATTAGAGGTTGAACCCACTGTTACATTATCTTCGCAACACACCCTGGTCCTCATTATTCTTATACTTCTTAGCATCTTTCTTAAGGTTACATCCTTAAGCCTAGGATAAGGTCTGTTAGTCCCTCCTCTCTACATCCTAAAGACTTTCCTTCCATATCTACACCTATCTAACTAGCCATAAGTAATATGTCTTTAGGTAAGCAGTGCGTATCACTATCTACCATATACACCTTTAGATCTTGTAGAAATCTGTCCTATTATAGGCAATAACACTGCGTAAATTAAGACTTATATACTACAATCATACCTTATGGGAACCTGATTCCTTTTATTAGTATGAGTGAAGTCTCTATTATCTTAGAGACAGTAGCACTTAAAAGATAAAAAAATACCAGGATAATTAATCCCTAGAGACTATCCTCCTAGCAGATAACCTACTAACCAAGTCCACCTACTAACCTATAGTGTTCCAGGGTTTAATATATCTCCCAACATACCAACAGTGCTTTTGTACCCTGTCATAGAACAGGCATTCACCCATAGTATCTCTACTAGAGACCACAAGCCACATATAAAATTATTACACGTGTCACAGCCTTAATAGTTTTAGTTATAACCTAGGAGAGTACATCAATCTAGTAGCCCCACTAAAGATACTAATATTATATTATATATGTTAAATATCTTCCAATCACTTTCCCGCTATTATTTAACTGATGCTTCATAGGAGGGTTCTTATCGGCTCAAATTCACCTACTTATGGTGAGACTGCTTGAAAGCCCACCACCCATTACCATAGGACTGCTATATCTGGCTCTCAATTAAGTGATATTGGTCTCCGGCTTGGATTCCTGGTGAGGTTCTTGTTAGGCTCTTCTGCGATGCGCTACGCCAAATTTTAGTTTCACCGGCCACATCACCTTCTCATAGAAGCGAAGGAAGCGCGATCTTTAGGTTAGCTGCCTTCTGATGCCTCCTGATTCACCACTATCGTCCTCTAATATCTTGCGGGATTTGGAGGGGTCGCATAATCACGTGGTTGCAGATGACGAGGCCTCGATATTTTGGTCGCGTGGCACGAAATAGCTTAGTAATCAGTTTCGTGGTCATGTGACCCACAATCTGACTCAGTGAAAATTTCGATCCACGCCACCTCTTTCAAAACCTTTGGCGGAGCCAAGGGTACGCTGACTAATAACAGCCGAACTCTTCATGCCGACCGCTTTCCATGCCTCTTTTTTTGCCTGGCAACAATCGCGCGCGTGTCCGCGTTGTTTTGGTCGTTTTCCAGGATTGACTATAACGGTCCCAAGTTCATCGATTGTCTTGGCTTACGATTACCGAAAACCAAAAGACGGAAATAGTCATCTCACGATATGGTGACCGAGTGGTCGTGAAAGAAAGGTGGCTAGTAACCCAGAATAAGGCAGGAGGGTTGATGCGCAACCACCTACTCGGCGTGTTTTGCTTGCTAACATTCTCAGTTGCCACGAAATGAAGTTGAGCGAACCTCCTCCCGCATCTCGTGCCAATGGAGTATTAGTTGTGCCGGTTAGCGGGGC
>RHLO01000041.1:0-15960 GCA_003719415.1 Aspergillus olivimuriae | reverse complement strand
GAAGTGAGATGGAGGGTGGGAGACGAAGGAAGAGGGAAGAGGGGAGAGAAAGCGAGCGATAGGGAGGGGAGGACGAGGGAAGAAAAGAGAGACGGGCGGAGGTGATCTTGACCCTGAACAGCCTGTTTGGTCCCTAAAGGGGGTTCGGCGGGAGGGTTTAATTGCAGGTGGTATTAATTACGCTGACCGCGGGCGACGACGCTGCCGGGGGTCGGTCACAGCCCCGTCACGCCCGGTTTACGTACGGTCAGAACTGCGGAGTCGCGGACTCGTTCCTGCGCCGGGTGGGTTTGGCTAGTCAGGCACGGGAGGATTTTTTATTTTTTTTTTTTTTATTTTTTTCGATAATTGCTGTTGAATCTGACCCGATTCATCAGGGCGCCTCTCCAGCTTCAGGAGACGTCGGATCCAGCTGGTGTGCCCCTGCCCGTCGTCGGGGGTTATACTCTCCGTCCGCTTCGGTTTGCTGGAAACCCCGGGGAGGCGATCCGTGGACGACCGATGTACATAGTACTCACCGTATCTGGATGGACAGAGGAGATACATGGATGGGGATAGCCACGGCCACTCCGTCGAGTTCCTTGCGCCCCGTGCGGGCCTCAATCTTTGGTCAGGTTTGATTCACAATCGACAGCCTTGCACCATGCACACCCACGGACGAGTCGCCGAGTGTACTTATGTATGTACAGACAGGGCCGACCGGTCGACCGATGAACTAAGGTAGCTCCTTTCTGGCCTGGTGCAGCGAAAGAAACGGGACCAGAAGGCGGACGGCTCGGGCTCGCCTGTTTCCCACGCGAGGATGGAGCTTCCACGAGCCTTAGCCCGTATTTTTGATTTCCTTTGGCTTTCCCTTTATTTTGGGGTCAGAGAGACCGCCCAAACTTGACAAATCGCATTGGCTGGGACCCATCGTAGCTCCAGCTTGAGTCTCTTAGCCGGCCAAGCTAACACCCACGAACCATACCGGGCCCGGCATAGTGTCCACCCTGATGCGAACGGTTTGTTGAAATTCCGAGGTGTCAAGTTTTCTCCCTGTCGGTCGGATGGAGACATTATGGTCCCCAACGTCATGACAGCGTTGAGAGGAAAGATCGAAGCCCTCCCAAACAGGGGCCCCGAAAACCCACCCAAACAATTCATTCTCACGGAGATTCTTTCATCACCGAAAAAGGAATCATCCCCTTCGATGGTAAGGGGTGGGGGTCCCTCGAGGAATAGAGTTTCTTCCGGTTGGTGGCCACCTGGTGCGTGGTCTGTGTCCAGGGGAGCTTATCAGGGGTACACAATAGCATCTCGCCTCCGACAGGGATGGGAGGATGGCTCTGTCGAGAGGAGGGTTCTCCCCAGGCGAGAGACATGGTTATAAATATCTTTCGATGATATACGTAGTACATAGCAGCGTCATCATCCGTCTGATTGCCCTATTGAGATTGCATCTAGCTGGATCAACCGCATTGCGATCGAGAGTATTCTGCTGAGGAAGGCAAGGCTGCTTCGTCTGATTTGAAGCGCTGCAGCTCTCAACGTCTGCTCCCGGGACTCTGTATTCCAGATACACTCGCCATACTGGGCGGCGTGGTCACGACAGTCGATCATCATTATTCCATTCCGGAGGAGTCGTGGCCCTACATGAACTGGGAGTCGAGTTGTGAGACCAGCCTGGATGGCTGCGAGGGGGTCCTCTTCGTGCAGGTCGGTTCCAGCAGCAACCGCGCATGTTGTCCTACCTAGGACAATTGGAAAATTAGGCGCAGCCGAAATCTCCTGATGTCAATCATAACCAAACCTCACTCGGTGGAGGGGAGTGGTGGTATCCCGCGTTTGATCTAACAATAAACATTGTGGCCCATCCCCGAGCGGCGACTAGAGTCACTATTGAAAGGATTATTGATATCCATTTCGGAGGAATTCTGCTTCGCCATGATTAGCTCCCGCTTCCCGAGGGGAAAAGAAAGAATTGCCTTGTTCCGGTGGCCTTGTCATTAATATTCGTCTGCGCCCCAGTACGGTTGTCAGGCGTTGGGATGGACGCTCCATGGAAGCTCCGTCAACCTTCCCCCGGGTGCGTCCCCAGCATTTTGACTACTTGACGCCCTCTTTCTTCCATGCCGGTGGAAGGGCCTCGTGGAAACGTCAACCCCGTTGTGCCCCATTCTTCTTGCTCAGTAAGGTGCTCCGGTCCGCGGTCTGGTCCCAGGACCCAGCCGGGAGGGCTGTCGTCTCGCACCTGCGGACCAAGCGAGTGGTTTGCCTGGTGGGCAGGTTCCACTGGAGACTTCTCGGCATAGTCAGGGCCATCCATGAACGGAATGCTGGAGGTGAGCGGCCGCAACCTGCATGTCGATCCAGATCCAGCCCAGACGGGTTTAATTTGCCAGCATCCACCCATTCATTTTCTCAGGGAAAAGTCTTGGGTTCTTCTGTCGTAGAAGTATATCATTGCAAGGTAGTATGTACCGGCTCACCACACCACGATCCAACAATGGGTATTCCCAGCAGGGGAGATCCATGGTTCAGTGGCGGGAATCGAGGCGACAAGGTGTGGTTTTGGGTCAGAGATCGAACGGTTCGAACGGGTCTAGTGCGCGTACTCCCTGGAACGGTACGGTAACCATGCATGGTACCAATCTTCCCTTTCGGTAGTTTACCTCAGTCACTTACCTAATCCCCTATCCTTGAAACACCACACAGCGACAGAGTTGTTCCCTCCATCGGCATTCAACCATGACAGCGGGAGCCACTACGGAGTACATACGACGCCCCTCTCGAGACTGGAGGACTTCGTACCGACCGGAGTAAGTCATGCGTCCGGATGTCAGTCGGGACGACGCAGGCAGAGGCCCTCCGCACCCCATCACCCAGGATCCCCTCCTCCAAGAACCCGAAGGAAGATACCGAGAGCCGGCGCAACCTTCCCATCCAGGCTGGTCAAAGTCTATCTTTCTCTCCAAGAAACTCCGCCGGTCACTTGATTTACACAAGCTGACAGGCGGAGCAGATACGATGGAAAAAGTCTGGCTCCCGATCGAAGCTTCCCCCCATCTCATTATCATTCGGATGGGCCGAGAGAGGGCCCAGGGAACACTGTATCTGGAACCCAATGAGCAATCTACGCGGCACACATATTCCTCTTCGATCTCGCAATTAATCCATTATTTCTGTCCCCTGACTCGCTCGCTGCCTTTGTTATTCATCATCCGAAGGTCCCAAAATATGGGACAAGCGGACGGCTCCATATACTCCCTCTCATTACATCGGGACGTCGTAATCATACCCCTCCCCCATCATATCATGCGAGGAGGACACACAACGCACGATGGGACAGGTCGGACAGCCGTCATGGCGTTGCACAGCAGGCAATAATCAGAACTGATCAATCCTGTTAATGGGGCCCTCCCCTCGAGGCTCAAACTGTCAGACGACAAACGGTCCCCGAGAACGGGCAGGCTGGTTTATTCTCCTCTTCCGTCGCCCGTCTGCCGATCTTCGACCTATCCAGTCGCCTAGTGTTTCACCATCGCGGACGGAGGGTCCACCCGGTCAACTGCTCATCAGAGTCATCACATTGCCGTCCGCTTACATTCGTGATAGCGTCGGCGTGCGATGGGATCCGTGCCGGATGTTCTTTTTTTGGGATGAGAACCTGGCATTCAGCCTGTTTCCTGAGGGGTTGATGAGATATCGCTGGATCTCCAGACTCGATCCGGAGTCGTAAAGTACGGAGTACCTCCGGAGTAGACGGGACCATACATCAGCACCTGGCACGGCCAAGTTGCCTTCCGTCTCATCGCTAACTATGAGCATTATGAGTGCATCTCTCTGCATGAACGCTCTCCGTACGGAGTATCATAGCGGAGATTCTCTTAGTGTATCCGATATGGCTTGCATCGCCCATCCGCCAACACCTACCGTCGATAGCCCCTGATCCTCACGATTGCCCAATATCTTTCCCCTACACCAGCATCGTCAGTATGGACACAAGCACGATTCGTGTTATATACGCCTATAAATCTTGATAAATCTTCCCGCCATCTATGGTATGTACATAGTTAGTGTACCTACTCCGTACGGAGTACATAGTGATTGTATCTAAAGACACTCCACAATTCCACTTTGTAGAACTCCCAGCTATCCATATTCCCCCGCAAATCCGGCTCGGCTGGATACCTACCTCTTCGAACCCTGAAACTCGCCTCTAAAAAGTCACTTCGCCGCATGCCCACCCGGACAGGTCAGAAACTCTGTCCAGAGCATCCCTTTCTCATCCTCTTGCCCACTGTCACAGCAACGCTCCCAAACAAACTCGACGTCCCAAATTGCCTTTGTACACATCACATTACAGAACCACCTACCCACAGAACCCATAGATACATATCTAACATACACACTCTGTACCTTCCTACATAGGTATTTACCTACATAGGTACCAAGGTAGTCACCGGTATACATTAATACCATGGACATCGGGTTGATACATCGCCTTCCCGTCGCGAAACAGGACAGGAAGACTTCCACCGCGACGCCGTTTCTTGCGCCAAAGAAGATCTCGACTCGTGTTGCAGGAGACCGTTGAACTTAATCGCGACGCGGTCAAGGTTCATCGTCCAGCCACATTGGCAACGGCCCTGTGGAAGACACCTACATCTAAGGGGGGAAGAAGCTTTGGAAACCAAAGGTACTAACTATCCCGGTATGTTCCTAGGAAGTATGTGGGATTTGGTGGACTGAACACGAACCACAAACTGCGTAGCCTGTATTGACCGCTTCTAATACCGCCTCATATCGTACATGAATCCTTGATATCCTGCGTATTCATCTTTCTATCCGTCTGTTGCTCCCATCATTGAAATACGTACACCATGCCCGCTCGATCGACACTGATGATCATGCCATACGGGACCCGCAACACGGCGACATCCTGAATGAAGTCGAGATGGCTCTTCAACAGCTGTTGTTGCTGCAGGCTGATCACCGTACTCCGCGGAAGTCGCCCGCTAGCCCCTTTCTTGCTGGGCCCCTTTCCACCCGCGCCAGAAATACCAGAAGAAGGTGGATGAGGGAGATGCTCCGTAGTGACAAGTAGTGATGGTCCCGGCTGAGACAATTCATACCGCGGCTTTCCGGTCGCCACGCCATCAGTGACGGCGTCCAGACCGCTAACAATAGAAGATAACTCGGGCCGAAGGAGGTCCCAGAAGCGGATTTTGCGATCGGTACCCCCTGAGACGATAAATCCACACCGGGTACTGTTATCCTTGCCGTCGTCCGGGGAGTCGAAGCCCACGGCAAAGGCGCAAATTCGCGCCGGCTGCAGGGACGGCGACGGCCCGGACGCCTGCTCCACTGCCCCTGATGCGGGGCCGCCAGTCGCAAATCGACTCAACATCCCCTCTGGCCGGTCACCCTCAACATGCCAGGCATCGTAGTCTTTGGTGGTGGCGACAAGGTGGCGCGGCTTGGTGCGGTCACTGTTAGTGTCCGAGCTGCCGCCGTTCTGGTGCAAGTCTGCCTGGTAGACTTCCCGGCAGCGAACCTTTTCAATGTCCCAGACGGTGATTTCGTTGCCGTGGCTGCCACTGCTGGATACACACACCCAGCGTCCGCGCCCTTTGGTTGGGTGCACCTGCAGTCGGTGGATAGTGCCCGAGCCGGGGAGACCCCAGGCCTTCAACCGGACGCGGAACCGGAGATCCCAGAGGTTGAGGAGCCCATGGCTGGTGCCGATTAGGAGCCAGGTATGCTTCCGGTCGCAACAAAAGGTGGTGGGTGTTCCGTGGTGGATGGGGTTCTGCAGAGAGTACACGGGGAGCATGGTCTTCAGGTCCAGGGCCAGTACGCGACACGTGTTGGTTGCGATCAGTAGCGTGGACTGGGCGTCGATGCGGAAATGCTCGATCCAAATCGCATATTCCGGATTTCCTTCTTCATCAGTGGGGAGCTGATATTCTCGTACAAGTTGAAGCTTGCCATATCGAACTGTTTCATTCACATTGTGGTAGTCGACTTTGACGGCGTGGATGCTTCCATCGGTGGCACCGCTAATGAATGTATGAGTATTCTCAACGAAGGTCAAAGTTTTCACTTTGGCTTCGGTGGAGTGACGGTAGGTTTGGCGAGATCTGGGCGTGAGGTTCTTTTCTAGACGCGTCGTATCCCAGACTTTCACAGTGCCATCATCCGACCCTGTGACGAAAAATGCATGGTCTGGAGAAACCACCACACGATTGACTGGCCCGCTATGTTCCCCAAAAATAGCAACAAGCCCTCCAGCGGGTTTCCAAACTTTGCTTGGATCGTTACCACTCGGCTTCGGAATCGGCCGCCTGAGGTCAACCTCTTTGACGTACGGTCCGAGATCGAAGAAGTCTGTGGGGTAGTTCTCGGCAAAGACGTTATCAAGGAGTTTGAGAATGACGGGATCATCGCCTCCATAGGAGTGGTTGACGTGATATTTGTGCAGGCCTCGATCAGCTGGCCTCCTCTCTTCACAAGATACCTGTGACGACTCCCTTTGAGCTGGTACATCAACTTTGCCGAACGCATTTGCCGAGCTTGTGCTCGTTTCCGCATAGGTCTTTGCAGAATCTTTTCGGTTAAGGAGATTGATAGCACTAGACTTTCGCTGAACGCCAGTCGCCAAGTTTTTAACCGCTGGATTCTCCGCATCAGTTGGCATTGAGGAGCTTTCGTTCCCAGGACTTTCCCTTCCTCTGCGGCCGACGTCAGAACCAGGGGGAGACATAGGTCGAGAGCCCGGAGCAGCACTCGGCGATGATGCCATTGATGATGGAACTGGGGAGTCTTCCGTTGCTCTGACAGTCTCTAAGGCATTTTGGCGGGAGGCTCTCAAAGTAGAGCTGATATCTTTGTGGAGGTTGCTCTTCGAACGCAAGTGCTTGCGACGGGAACTTTGACCATGATCGATTGTTGTTGAAGCGTCAAGCAGCGCATCCGTAATGGTGTGGGGTTTGCGGTCCTCGCTTTTAGTGGCTTCCGATCTAACTGACTGGGCCCTTCGTGAGTTGGTGTTCTGGTTCTTGTCGAAGAACACGGTTTGGGGGGTCACTCCGTAATGTGTCAATGTAACGACATTGTTCAGCAATGCCACACTATTATCGGAGTCATTCGTTTGACGCACGGAGACACGCCATATGTATTCCCGAAGAGCCAACAACTTCACTTCATCATCAGGGCCCATGCCCATGTTTCTTAAACGGGCGATCCACTGTTCATCTTCTTCATTTCTGGGCTGTGCGCTGAGAGACTGGATCCAATTTTTTTGGCCCGCCTTGGGGATGATTCCATCTATTCCTCCCAACGTAAAGAGGCCATCGCGAGTAGCTGATTTCCAGAACAAGCCCCTCTCAGCCTTTGATGCCCATACGAAGGCCAGCTCGTAGACGCCCTTGGTTAAAGGTCTTTTGAGTGCATCAAGAATATCTCCTTCAGAGAATTCGGTAATACTGACCTTTAGGAAAGGCCGTACAAGAGGCGTAAGAATCGAGTATTTATCGGCTATGGACAGGTATTTGGTGGAGTTGACGACAAAAGTCACTGCCGCTTCGCGTATCCAGATGTTGGGATGGACCAAGAAACGCACTGTAATGTGAAGCAGGTCCCAGGTAGTCGATCGTTGAAAGAGTCCAAGATCAGCCATTGATGCAAGCGATCGAATGACTCTTTCCACAACAAACTCCTCCAGGTCTGTTAGGGATTGGATCATCAGGGGAAGAATGTACTGCTCCAGGCTTGTGCTTCCAACGTAAGCTGCGACACCGATAACGGCTTCGAAGAAAGCACACTTCAGAATCCAGTCACGGTCATTCAAATATGTGTTCAAGTGGCTCAAAATAACCTCATTTGTTTTCAAATTACCAAAAAACACACATAGGCTGGAGACAGAGCCCAGAAAGGCGCGCCGCACAGAAGGGTCATTATCTGTGAGGAGGGATTTGGTATGAGCTTCGAAGTAGTCGAGTAGGTCCACTCTGGCGACGTCATATAGATTGTGATATGTGGCATCCTCGGTCCATCTTGGCTCAGATCCAGCCGGGATGAGGGCTGATAGTCGAGTATCCGAACGCAAGGCCTGAATCATATCCAGAAATCTTAGTGAAGACTGGGCCAAGGATGCAATGCAAGCCGCATATGCCGCACGAACCATTGGGGTAGGGCTCGAATTTGCACTTGGGACAAACGGCTGAAGCCTTGGGAAGATGTACTCGGAGAAGAGATAGGCGTTGACAGGGGACACCACATGGACCATCTCTAGTAGATGTGCAAGTGTTCTTATCGCGGCGACCTTGACACGGTCTGTGCGATCGTTTAGCAGGATCATGATGTAAGGTAGAACACGGTCCAACTTTGCTTCATCCGACAATCGTTCAGCGAAAGCAAGAAGGATATCGCAGGCTTTGACCCGGGCAGAGGACTTGGATGTGTTGCGTAGATTAGAAACGACGAGCGTCAGGAAGATCAAGACCCCATCGTCCGATTGGCGTGGTCGATTTGAAACTTGATTCTCGTAGTGAGGTAGATCCAAGTGGACAGGAAAAGTGTTTCCCGTAAGCCTCGAGCTCGTGCGACCGGGGCCATCTTTCTGGGGTTTGGGAGACGAGCCAAGAAAATAGGATATCTTGTCAAAGTCGAGATATACTCTCTCAATCCTATCGTCAGGTTCGCTTCTACTGGCTGGTTCGTTTGTCGTCTGCGCTCGTCCCGACGAAGGGTCGGTCATCAAAGACATGTATTGATGGAGAAAACTGTAGAAGTATTCAGGGAAAGCTTTGTTCTTCCAGAAATTGAGATATTCCTCAGCTGAATATCGGGACTCTGGTTCAAGCTGAATCATATGCAAGATCAACGATCGAATCTCTGGATCCTCAATCTTGGCCAGCTGGCTATGTTCGGGGCTGTATTCGCCTTGACGATATTTGTATATCTGGCTCAGAGTGAATATGGGGGATTCAAGAAATAATTCAGCTATCACACAGCCTGCACTGAAGATGTCCATGGCCCAGTTGACTTCCCTGCTTCCCGGATCCTCGCCGGCGACTAAAAATCTTTCAGGTGCCAGGTAGCAGGTTCGTCGGCCAGAAGTGTCGAAGTAAAATGAGAAGTCAGCTGGGTTATCTTCTGGAAGAAATGTTGGCTTGAATGAGGAAGAGAAATCCGTGAGGTACAGCCAATTCCATGAAGTGACCAGTACGTTTTCCGTCTTGATATCGCCATGAAAGATATCGAGCGAGTGGCAATCGCGAAGAGCGCACAGAAGCTGGAAGGCAATCCATTTCTTTTCAATGTCCTCTGGAAATGGCCGTGTGCTGCGTCCGTTAGGGTGTGTTTTGTTTGAGCACAGAGCTGGCATACCTCATCCGGTCATAAAGCGAACTGTGGATATATTGGCGAACTAGGTAGCCACTATTGCCAGTCTCGATTACCCTCTGGTAGCTTAATACATTTGGAATATCGGAAAGCAGAGTGCGTTCCCCTAAAGTACCAGATCAGATAAGCCGTACAGCAAATGGCAAGTGTGACGTACTGATAATAGCTTTGACATATGGCTCCAACTCCAGACTGGGATAAGGCTTCATAATTACCTTTACGAACACTAGGCCATTTTGTTGTCTTGCTCGAATACTCTTCATAAATCTGCCGCCACCCATCGATTTCTCATACACCAAATCTGACAGTTCGGGGACGTCGATTCCAGCTGAACCCGCCGAGAGGGTTGTAAGGGAGTAACCTTGGCCCATGATGCTGAGGCGTCTTCATCTCACACAGTACGTGATAAGAGCAATTTTAAAGTCCTCTGCAACCCAAAAAAATATACTGATCACAGCCCAGCAGACTCTATTCGAAGGCCGTGTCAAGGAGAGTGTCGAGTCGCCTGCTTCAGTGAATGGTGAAGTCAGTTGACGCGTTGGGAGGGGTGGACGGTAGCAGTCACATGACCTAGAGGCGGTGAGGTCTAATTCTGCCTCAACAGTTTGCTCATCACCCAGGCAGTACCTTAGTGATATAATTTAATTTTGGGTACATGAATTGCTTGTGGCACAACTAACTTATATCATGATGGCCTGATCTACACTTATAAAGTTATGGGTTGCTAGCCAAATCCATCGGCCGTACTCCCTGTCATCAATACATAGTAGAGCTGTTATATATAAGCAACCGACAGCCCGCGATAAATCTCATGGACAGGTTAGCTTTTGGAAGACTTGTATTAGAAAGTTCATAAGTGAATTGTAGTAAGACATGAGGTTCCCAACAAAAGCACTGATCTTTGTCACCCGTATAACTCCGATCGGCCACCTTTTGTCCCATCTAATTCACTGGCCATATTATGTGGTTGCGTTGCAATTTCCACAGCCTGGTGTTGAGGCGCTTTGATTGAAATCCCTTTTTCATGTCGCTCCACCCCAAGGGCCTGTCGTCGTCTTCCAATGCACAGATAAAGCAGACACCCGCTGACGATCAATAATGGAACACCTAAACCGGCTCCTAGACCAGCTCCCAGAGCGATGGCCATGGTGTTAGAATGAGAAGAGCTGGAGCTTGAGCTCGATGTTGTTTCTGAGGGTCGTATTTCAGGAGTCGAAGTTCTCGACGAATCTATTGATGGCGGGATCGCTGATACAGATGCAGATGGAGAGGCAGATGAGACGCCAACTTGAGCGACAGTGACATTCGCACTTTCCCACTTCCATTCTCCCACTTTTTTATTGCAAACATCTGTTGCCCAGCCAGCGACGCCACAGGTGAAGACATTGGTTGTAGAATTTGGGCATGAATAAAGATTGGCCCATTGATACGGGATTTCTATTGACAGAGACGTTTGTCAGTACCCTTGATCGCCGAAGACCTGAACGTATATGCGGTAGTATCACCAACCCGTATAGCATACTCGCGGGCACTCGGCCATGAGCCATGACTTATCCGTGCAGGCTCCACGATATGCAATATTCAATTTTGTGCCATAGCACAGGCCATTTGACAGACATGCCTCACCCGACCGACAGCACACCTTACTGTTAGGGCACGCAACATATAACTGTGCTTCGTCGCCATTTGGCCAATAGCAAGACTCCGAAGCCGCGATCGACATTATTGACCAAAGAATGAGATGGAGGTATGATGATTTGAACACACTGGACAAAGAATACTGTCGTCGACGACCTGGCCGATGCATAGCCTCAGTCCAAAGCACCGAAAGATCAAAAAAAGAATTGAATAATGACCGAGTCCCAGACTTGGGTCTCCAGGTTCTGTTAAACGCGCCTTGAGAGGCTTCGACACAGATTGACAGCAAGGCCCATGCACCTCGGCGCGTAACTGCATTCACTACTGAGACCACAGCGAAAATAATGAGCCACTCAGAATCCCCCAATATGTCTGTCATTATGGGCGTCTCATTCGAGGATGATATGTCACTGGTCGGGGGCCAGGGGCTGTGGGCCAAGTTAAGCGCCTAGGCATGTCGTATGCAGGGCTCTGTTCACGAGAAAGGATGGCGCGTGCAATCCACGAGACAATGTTGAATCGAATCCAACATGTGCGATATTGCTCATGTTGGGGGAAAAAAATCACTCCGCTTTTGCGCATGCGGCATCTGCCGTCTTATTATTCGGCGCAGACTGCGAAATGACATGCTGGGTTGAAACCACACACGACGAGGGCCCAAGTCCCGGTGTTATGCTGAAGACAGTAGAGCTCTTGTAGTTGGCGTTGCAAGAAGTACAACCCACTGAGTCATTTGGATCTCAGATAGTAGTTGTCAGCACAGTCTCTCGAAGGACTAAGGTAGGTGGAAACTTGAAAGTATCTAAGGTATGGATCCGTCCGGTACCATGGCTCCTCGGGTCTGTTGGCGGGGAAAGTGGCATGAACCGCTTCCCGTAGCAGAGAGGCCCAATCAGAGTCATCCAACGATCCGCGGTCATTATCCGTGCCACTGGGAGCGGTGACCAGCAGGAAACCACCTGCACCCTCCCAGGAATAATAGCTCTGGCTGCTGATGATCCCCACCTCGTTTCATCAGTTGCACCAGAACTCCATCTCGTAATCAGATGGTTGTCTTTTGACACCCCGAGGATATTTCTGGGCCACTTTCGATGACAGCCTTCCTGCCGAAAGCTTGTTTTTGCGGCCTCAAGCCAACATTGCCTATCAGGGGCACATATTCCATGTTCAAAGTGTGTTGAATCGGGACGCCCTCCAGATGGCTTCAGCAAACCAAGGATCACTATCCTCCTTGCTATTGCAAGCCGAGAAAGAGGGCTTTGAGATCCCCATCATTGACGATAGCGAGCCACTGGTTGATGTGGTTCGAAAGTTGCACCAGTAAATCACCATGTAGACCCTTCTCTTGGAGTGCTGGGCTATCTAACAGTGTAAAATCATCTAGGTACTTTGCCCAGGCTATTTCCGATGTCTCATATACTTTTGAGCAGATGAGGTCGTCCTCGTGTGGACACAGTCTGCGGCTCCTTATATACTCTCTCGCTGACGATTCCCATAACCCCTATATCATATCAGCCTTGATGTAAGCCTCCATGAATCGTCTATTATTCTTTGGGAGGATCTCTGAAAAATCTTCGATAGGATTTTGAAATGGCAGTATAGCAAGGAAGATGACACAGACTGGGGCTTGAACGAAAGTCGAGGCTATGCATGTGAATATGTGGCTTGGCAATTCTTATGCCATCTCAACCAGAGAGAGATGATCGAATGTCTTCTTGAAGAGCTTACATGGTCGTCGCCCAACTCATCCAGTCTCACAGAAGCCGAGAGAGGTGTATCAGGATTTGCTACTGACCAAGGGACTTCTGAGTATGACCATGAGAGAACCCCGCTCCTAAGGGGCTCCTCAGCTTCCTTATATCGCTTTTTTGGAGCAAGCAGACACCTTGGCAGCTCTTTTGATGCAGGTACTCAGGCTTCCTACCCTGCCTCGCTTCAAGACTATGAGATGGAAAAGTTCTCTCTATTCCTGGGCCTCAATGCACTTGAGATCGCGGTTGTCGCTCAGGCGAAGAAGTTCCTAAGCCAGAAAGTTGTGCAGAAGGTGATTGACAACATATGGAACGGAGAGATTGTATTCTGGGATACCTTGAGCGTGCATTCAACCAAGAAGCCACAGTTCTTCAATAAGAGGTAAGTACCATTGTTGTTGACTTGATCCAGCATACTGAATAAGTTTACAGAACGGCAGACCCGTACTCAAGACTGAGAGTGCCAGTGTATCGGAAAGCCTTTGAAGCGGCATTCTTTATCTCTTTTCTCTTTCTCTATTATGCCGTCCTCGTTGAGCGAAAGTCATCAGCAATAGGAACTTTCGAATCATTAATGTATTTCTGGATCGCAGCCTTCATCTATGATGAGATAGGAGGTATAGCCGACGCAGGGATGCTGTTCTATCAGATGGATTTCTGGAAGATGTGGAACCTTGGGATCATTGGGACCGGTCTTGCCTTTGTCATTGCCAGTGAGTCACCGCAGGATGGGGCTTCTGTCTGTTGGAGGCATGAGCTCGGACGAATGGACCGTCCGAAGGGATATGACTCGGGCCATATTAACCGAGTCTCTGATGACAGGAATCATTGGCTTGGCCAACCGGAGCGCATATGTGACGGACCTTTCATTTGATATACTTTCCCTGGAAGCATTGTTCCTGGTCCCAAGGCAAGCACTTCAGTCGAGTCAAATCAGCCTTGTGGCTAACTTGGGTGAAAAGGATTTGCTCGCTCGTTAGTCTGAATTCGTACTTTGGAAGTTTGGTAGGCCATGCTTTTGATGAGATACCTTCAAATGGGTTGTGGCCTAGACTCTACTGACACGAGAACAACAGATACCAGTTCTGAAAGAGATGGTAGCGCTGTTGTCTCCTTTGATAGCCCAAGGCGTAAAGCTGATGCAAAGACGCAGACAAAAGCCTTTTTCCGGTTTATACCCGTGGTTGTAGTCTTGTACATCGGTATGTGGCGGTTTGCCTGGCAGGGATCACGAGGAGAGCTGTATTCCAACCATTTGAACAGGGTTCTTGACTTCATTCACGATGCTTGCCCGGGACCGACTCTCCGTGAGGCAAATGTCTTGGATTCTGGTGAAAGTATTTTTTGGGTATGTCGGTGAAAACGCCTGCATTGACCGTCCTCCCATCTAACCACACAAGGCAGATCGAATGTGTTGGGCTTCGTGCGTGGTTCCTGACTTGTGCACAACGAAACGTTCTTTAACTGACAGTGGCAAAATTGATTGGCTTATAGGACATCGCCCACGATGTAAGTTTGGAGCGCTGAGCGGCTATAACGCAGCCCGATGCAATCCCTCGACGGGGTGCGGAATGGTTGGTTCTCGCGGTTAGTTGACTGACGCGCTAATCCTTAGATTTCCCCAATCTTCGGCTACGGCCTGATGTGAGTTTCGCTGTCCCCTGCGCCACAAACACCATGGCAGGATCGATCGCATATGTTTTCGGTCACGTTTGAATATGCGCTGAATATTCTTTGCCCGTTGTTCATTTGTTCCATTCCATTCCTTCCCAAGTTTTCTTTTTTCCCGCATGCCCCTCTTCACCGTGGCTGAATGCTTGAACCCTGCAATCACCAGTCAATATGTCAATTGACCACAATAGACGCCGCCCTTCCAGGCCCGGGACAGCTTCGAGAGAAGATAAGATATGATGCTGACAGTGATTCACGCTCCAGGATAATTTTTGTCTCGATGACAAATCTCCTACTCATATCCTCGTTGGTCAGCTTGATGAGCATGAGCCTCGAAGGGGTATGTCTGATGCGGGGCTGTCGCCTGTTCCTTTCCCATCTTGAATCGCCTAGGTAGCTAATGCATGTTGTTTAGGTCATGTTGCATGCTAGGGAGGAATATCTCTTTCAGTCCGTGGATTCTCTTTCTAATCACATTCCGAGCTCTCCGCTAACGTGGTGGGGATCTAGGTTGGCGATATACGTCTTGGAAAGTAGTAACTCGCGAAGATTAACCCACTTTATTCCCCCCTTGGTGCGTGCATGCCGCCCGTGACCAACGTCATGTCGCTAATGGTGGAGGCGCACAGAACCTCGTTCCTCTTCTGTGTATTCGCCCGATGAGGCTTTTCCTGTCTGCGGAACACATCCGCCGGGTCCGCATCGTTCTTCTTCGGGCGACGCATCTGCCATTTGTTGCGTTAATCTGGGCCTATGACTCTAGCCGCCAATACATCTCACGTCGAGGCAGTTATCGCCCGCCGGCTGCCTCGGCCAGAGGAAGCCGGCTTCCCTTGGCTTCGACGCAGATCGCATTCCCTTTCTCCACGCACCAAGCCCCGCTCACCAGCTCCACACTTCCGGTGGATGCTTCTGCTTCTCGCGACTTTGGTCGGGCAGCTGATCCGGACCAGCGCGAAGCGCGCGGGCTAGGCTTGGGGCAGACCGAGCGGGTTGACATGGCGGATATGATCGACGAGGTGGAACGGCTACGGGCCCAAGTGGATCGGGTAGCCGCTAGGATGGTCCTCCACCAACGAGGTCGTTGATAGTGTACACTAACGCGGACTAGAGGAGGGGGTCCACAGGAGGAGAGTTGTTCTAGGGAACGTGGATTGCAGGTGTGGCGTTAGCAAGGCCAGGAGGACGGACCACCGCCCGAGATCATAAGCCCACGCACTTTTCACGCCCAAGGTACAGATTACGTTGATGCTGGTGGCCGAGGGGAAGCCCCCTGAAGGATTCCAGATGTTCGTCTATCCGCTGGTGTGAAGTCCTTCCTTTTCTGGCGTTTCTCTGATTCCGGTCCTTTTCCCGGTCCTTTTCCCGTTTCCTGTCGATGACGTCTCGATGAAGCCTAGATGTTAGGTATGATTTCCATGTATACTTCGAAAACGAGTCCACCCAGAATGAGCGAGGATTGTCCCGCATGTCTCGGACTTGCACGCAGGTCTGATAGGACTCGGGCGTAGCA
>RHLO01000409.1:0-20015 GCA_003719415.1 Aspergillus olivimuriae | reverse complement strand
CCCCCTTTCACACCCCCGCAATCCATCCTGATGACCTCACAACAGCTCTCCCACTCCCAGGGCGGATTTCGCTCGCGAAGGTCCTACCCTTCCCTGAACCATGTGTCCCTCGCACCCTTGACTCCTCGATTCCCTATCGACGATGACGAGGAGCCACAAGACTACTTTTCTCCGCGGAACGAAGAAACTCCTCCCGTCTACAGCGGCTACGACACCCCCCCAAGGACCTCCTATCTCGCCAGCTTCTCCGTGCCCGGCACCCCGGGCGTGCTCTCCCATTCCCGGAGCGGATCTCGCACACGACACCATCACCGAAGCAAGAGCTCAACCCGCGAGAACCTAAGCGACACCAATCTCCAAGGCCAGGGCGTATCCCAGCCCTTACACCACCATCACCACCACCACAGCCACTCCAGTACAGCACGCACGAAACGGTCTCGTTCCCACCACCGAGCCACAGACTCCATCCCCCGCAGCGACTCAGAATGGATGTTCCGCGCCGCCAGCGCACTCGCCTCATCTGCCCGCGAAGAAAAGGGTCAAAGCTGGCTTGCCAAGCGCGAAAGCTCAACCAGTCTCGTCAGCGAGAACAACTTCGACGCCAGCAACAACCCCGCCCAGCACCACGCTCGCATGCATCGGAAATCTCGATCGGGGCGGTCGACCCCCGCCGCCTTTTCCCGGCGAGGGTCGCTCTCCCGCGCCACCAGCCGCCGAGGGAGTAAGCCCGATCTGGCCATGACCGGGTTGGAGATGACGACCTCTGCGAAAGCCACAGATAGTCCGGCAGAGGATGTGCGGCACTTCGTGCCCGACTTTGTGGATGAGCGGATTCGCGCTGAGATGGAGAGTATTCGTCGGGAGGATGAGGGGGCGTATGATACGTCGTCGACTGTGTCGTCGGACGGATACTTCGACTCCGATGATGATATCGACGAGCAAGAGTTCCAGCGATTAACGCGCGAGCGCGGGTTCGGGCTCGGCAGCTGGGTTGATCGGTTGGTCGGGTGGACATTATTCGGGGATGATGACTGGCCGTGGGCCTCTTCCACGGCACCGGTCGAGGAGGCGATCATAGACGTGCAGCCGGTCGTGGAGGAGCGGTCAATGGCGGATGAGCATGATGATGAGGCTTCCGTGTCGGGTTCGTCGGTTGACGATGATGTCGCCTCCGTCAATGAGCCGGAGGACAAAACTGCAGTGGAGCGGCCGGGCGAAGAGGGTGGAAACTGGGATGACGCCGGATGGCTTTTCCGGACAATGAAGCGGGCTTTCTTCTGATGTCGGTTGTGATTGTTTGTGGATATGATCCCCTAGTTGCCTTTCTTAAACGCACTTGCTTGCCTACTGTATCCATACAAGGTTGTTGTGTTTAAGTACTTAAGTATTATTCTGATGCATGCGGCAGGGGGAGCTGTTGCATATCACAATGACGACACTACTCATTGAGAGGGCTGACATGGTGATTATTTCCATTCTGTGGCAGAACTATCTAGGTATTACTTCAAGTGTCAATCTCAAAAGCAGCCAGGCTGGTTCATAATGGAACCCGAAGCTGACCGCATCTACCCACGGTAAGCTAACATCTCACTTGCTGCCAATCCGATGGGCGCACCGCAAGGGCAAGGCCCCTTGGACTAGTTCAGAACTATGGACCCTGTGGGCTGGCGTATTGCTCCAAGGGCCTATCCGATGTTTCCGGTTCTTAATCGACCAGACACCGCCGAATGCTGATGTCACAAGTCCGACCCAAGCTGAACGATTCAGTCATCCTCCCAAAAGATGAGCACTGGCGAGAAAAACCAATCGAAGCCAAAGAAACAAGAACCAAAAGGAAACAGGAAAAAGAAAAAAAAAAGTGATGAAATAAGGGGTCAACATCCGGTGAAATCAGGTAATAAGGGTATACACGAGGAAGATAAAAGGGAGAATAGCACAGCATGAAGCGTGGAATGTTTAACAGATCTTGGAAGCGACGGGGTGCAAAAGAAGAAAGCTTCGAAACAGAGAAACAAAAGAGAAAAGAGGTTCTTGACGGAAGTAAACACGGAAGTGAAAGACTGGAGCCATGCATGCGTCATGGTGATAATGAAACCTGAGGCGCGAAGTAGACTGATGGGACGACAGGACTCGAGCCCGAAGATGGGAGTATAAAGCTGGGAGTGAAGAAGACGTAACGCTAGCTTTAGAGCCCAAAATTATGAGACAGTAGAATAAATCCGAGGAAAGAAGAAAGAGACGAGAAAGAAGAGAAAAGAAACATCTCTTTGCACAATGTAAAACGCCAAGCTGACCCTCAACTCTCTAGTTCATGCAGTTGGTATCGTGATCGTATCATGCGTGGGCGGCACAGTCGAGTATTCGGACAGTACATTCGATAGCTTTTAGAAGAATATCGTTCTGGTGGATGGGACCGTTGCCGTCATCGGTAGGATTCGGCCTGTTTACCATGGCCCAACTTTGACGGGAGTTCCAAGTCCATAGGTTCCGGACAGAAGCTGTTCCCGTATCGACCCCAGATCGGAATTTCCTGTGGGGCTACCATAGCCCTGGGTGTCTGGCCCGTGCATCCATCCCAGACAGGATGCAAGTTCGTGAACGGCTGCCTGCAGCTTCCCACCGGAATTCTGATTGTGTTTTGCTAGTTTCTGTTCCCAACCGCCGTACTGCATCTGGAAACCTCCACCGCGCTTGGCAGCCTCTCGAATCACGAGGATCCAGGCCTTGCAGATCTCATCGTACGCAGAGTCCCGCTCTATGTTGTTTTGGGGGGTGCTCCAACGCGGCAGAGCGTGAATAATGTCGGTGGCACCGTCAAGGTAGCTCAACGACAGAGACGGCTGAGTTTCGTTTGGAGGAAGGAAGTGAGGCGTGTAATCGCTCAAGGCATCGAGAAGGTTGCCCAACGGCTGTCGGACTCGGTTGTAGGCGTAATCGGATTCGGGATTGCCACCCAGGGGGAAGGAGGATTGCAGGTTGGACTGGTACTGCCGGAGCACCTGGAGAGCAGAGGGAACGCTAGGGCGAGGAGCTGTGTGGACAATCTCATCGGCAAGACTGGGGTGACGCTCGCACATCGATCGGAGCACCCCCCTAAGGGCATCGGTGTCCAAAGTTTCCAGCAACCGGGGGAGGGCGAGCGGTCGGCCACTGATGTTAGGGCGGGTGCGTTTCACCGTCCGGGCGGAGGGAAGAGTACGTGGAGTGAATGCCGGAGAGCTGGTCGGGGACGCCGACATGCGTCCATCATGGTCGTGGGCATCGTCGTCGGCCTTCCGTTTTCGGGTGTTGGGGGTGACGGACGGAGTCGACACTGGAGCGATCACAGTCAGTACGGGGAGGAAAAAAAGTTTAGTCAAACACCCGGGGAACTCACTTGGACGAGCGGAAGAAAGACGAGAGTACTCATAAAAGTGAGGAGGCACAGGAGGAGTCGCCACCAAGCTGTTCATGATGGCCACAAACAGCCGGTGGACCAAAGGATGAAGGGAGGTGGTAGCTGACGGGGAGAGATGAAGGAGAGTTGACTTAGGGGGCACGAGGATGCAAAAGCAAAGGAAGGGAAAGGAACGAGAGGGACTAAGCAAGGGGAGAAGGACTGCAGGGAAAAACGAGGAAGGAGAAGGGCGGGTCAAGAAGAGGGTCGACGAGAGAGATTGTTGAAAGAGAGAGAGAGAGGAGAAAGAGTGAATGACTGGTGGTGGGGAAGAGAAGAAGAGAGAAGCGGTGGACAGGAAAAGGTTGCGGGAGGCAACGCCGGCCTTGTGTGCAGGTCACTTTCGATGACCACCACACCACGTCGACTACGCATATCACTTCAGTTGGCCCCCGGGGAGTCGATTCCGTTCAGAACCGGACGATGGAGACACATCAGAGTTATAGAAACAGAGTCTATGGCAGCGAGTAATCCAGAGGAAGGAGAGGGGAAAATTACAGCGAAGCCCTCTCCAGGTAACAATACTACTATGTGACAAGAACGAAAATTCCCGATTTTTCAAGCCAGACGCCAGGCAAATGCGACCCCCAAGACCACTCACTGTAACCACACCACGCACATCGTCTCTGCCAAAGAACGGAAGGAAAACCAAACAACACTGTTTTACAGATACAAGGACTGCGCCGCCACAATATCCCTGCGAACCTTCGTCAAAGCCGTCTCAAACTTCCCCTCCAGGTCCTCACTGCCCATGACCTTGGCGGCCTGAGCCATCTGTCGCAGACATTCTTCCAAGCGGCGGAAAACCCGAATCAAACTTCCTTCGTAGACATCCGTCATTTTGCTAGAGATATAGTCAGCACAGGGACTAGATCAAGGTGTCGGTGGAGGGCTGATGAAACGGCACATGAGGCCGATAGGACAGGAAAACGAAACAAACAAGAACTGAAAAAAAAAAAAAAAAGGAGACAACAGGAAAGAGAGAGCATACCAAATCTCGGCGAAAGATTTGCCATTCGCCCATTCGTAAATCACCTCCATCAGCTCCCAGTGGAAGCTTTGGATGTACTCTTCTTCGTTGACCGCCAGCTTTGACTCCTGGGAGACCTTGGCAATGATGCGGGCTTGAGCTTGGATCTCCTTGAGGGGTTTGGCCAGCTCGTCCCGTGTTAACGCAGGGGTCTCCTTCGTCTTCTCCTCGAATACGAAGACACTGATGACGGAAGCGACCTGCTCCGGCGTAAGGTTGTTGAAGAAGCCGTTGAACAGCAGCTCGCTTAGCATCAACTCGTCACCCGTGCTGATCTCGCAGGCGACACGGGCTTTTAGTTGAACGACCTCGGCCTCGTTGATAAATCCAAACCGACGAAGCACTCGCTTGCGACACTTGAGCTCGTCCAGCTGCATGATCGACATGGCCTCGGAGATCTTTTTCTTTGTGGCTTTGATGGTCGACCCCAGGTCAACTTTCTCGGCATACTGCTCATAAAGCTCGGGTAGTCGTGGCGAATTGTGCAGGGGGTTAGACAAAAGACGGGATTCAAGAACTTCGATTTTCTATTCATCAGGTTAGCAAATCAGCTCCTTTTTGATTTTGATTTTTCATCCTTTGGGGGATTGAGACACTCACCCTCAGGGTCTTTTTGAAACTGTCATCGGTGATACCCATGTCCTCGATGGGGTCGATCAGCGCGATGCCATCCGGGAACCGTTTCTTCACCTCTGCTAGAGACTTCTTCACTCCGTTCCGCGCGTCCGCAGAAGTCAGATCTTTGGGGATGAAAATTCGCACATGCCCGATGGTTTCAATACAATTTAATGTAACCGGAACCACTTCCATGCGGGATTTTTCACCTTCCTTTGCGGGTCTCACGCCGGCGGGTAGGTCCTCGAACGTTTTGGTGCCCACTGATGGGCCATCGGCAATATTGAGTAGAACATCGACAATGTATTTTTGATGGTCCTCGACCTCCTCGGCCGGGTTCTTTGCTGGCTTGCGTTTCTTGAAATTGACAACAACACCCCAGCCAAATTCGATGCCCTTGTGCTTGATGCGAACTAAACGGCCGGTAAGGAGAAACTTAATAGAGTAGTCGGGGTGGCTGATGACAGTTTGTATGTCATCGTTGAACTGCGCCAGTTGCTTTCGTAAATCATAATACTCCCGAATGGTTGCCTCGTCAGAGATGGTCAGGCTCGCCCGCTTTTCCTCCAGTTCGTGGAGCTCTGCAGTCCAAGTTAGCTTTGAGTTACTCTCTCCGCTAGAATATCCACTGACCTTTCTCAAGCCCAGCGACACTGGCAGTGTTCTGGAATTGGTAGAAGCACCTCTCCAACATAAATTCGGGAGAGATACCTTCCACTCGCATCAAGTTCAGGATCATGTTGTACCCCAGATGGAAGGCGGAGTTGAGTCGGTCTTGTTCACCGCGCACAATCTCCTTGGCCACCGCCGGATCCATCTCCTCACCAATCATCATGATAACAATACCTCGGTCATCGAGACCTCTACGACCTGCACGGCCCGACATCTGAACAAACTCGGAGGGCGTGACCCAGCGTTGGCTGAAACCGTCAAATTTCCGCACACTGGTGAAAACCACAGTCTTTGCAGGCATGTTGAGACCGATGGAGAAAGTCTCTGTGGCGAACAGAACCTTGATCAGGCCTTCCTGGAAAAGAATCTCGATCGTTTCTT
Source organism: Aspergillus olivimuriae (assembly GCA_003719415.1). Lineage (NCBI taxonomy): Eukaryota > Fungi > Ascomycota > Eurotiomycetes > Eurotiales > Aspergillaceae > Aspergillus > Aspergillus olivimuriae. The sequence continues at coordinate 13,881 of RHLO01000409.1, read as the reverse complement.
TCAAAATGGGAAGGAGACCAGAGTGATGGACACCGATACCTCTCCGTAAGAGGGGTAAGATGTTTTGAATCTGGGCCAGCTTCCTGTCTTCCTCCGACAGCATCTCGATAGCGCTGTCAAAGACCTTGGACACCATCTCCTTCTCGGAATCATCATTGAAAGCCAGGTGCCTCATTTGCAGGGCACACGACTCGCACTCGCGCTTGCTGAAGCTGAATACGATCACGGGGTTGAGATTCTTGATCATGACCATCTTCACGATTTTGTAAATATCGGTGGGTCCTTCGTTTCCACCTTTGTTGAGCTTCTTGTCTTTGCCCTTTCCTTTCCTCTTGGCTAATGCGTCCGACGGATCATCGCCCTTCTTGTTCGCAATGCTGCCCATGGCCTTCTGGAAGTTCTCTTCCCGGAAGACGCCCTTCTCATCGACGACAAGATGAATGCCTTCGGCGCCGGCAGGAAAGAAGTAGTGCTGTAGGGGTGTTGGACGGAAGTCGGTATATACAACATGGCATGGCTGGTTGTGCATCTTGGTGACCCACTCGGCAAACTGCATGGCGTTGGGAATTGTGGCGGACAAAAACACATATCGCACCTTATCCGGGAGCAGAATGATAGTTTCCTCCCAGACAACACCTCGAGCTATATACACTATGAGTGGCTTGTAGACAATGAGGTAGTAGCGTCAACTTACTAGCATCACGCATGTAGTGAATTTCATCGAACACGACCCACGCGACTTCGCGCATGATTTCAGAGCCACGATACAACATTGATCGCAGAATCTGATACAAGCAACTGTTAGCATACTCGGACTGAGGATGTATTCCAGTGATCCTACCTCGGTGGTCATGACCAGACATGTAGCCGTCGGGTTGATCGTGACATCGCCGGTCATCAAGCCCACATCACCAAAGTCCGCGGCAAACTCTCGATACTTCTGGTTACTCAAAGCCTTGATCGGACTCGTATATATCACCCTCTGGTTGTTCTTCAAGCTCTGCGCAATGGCGTATTCAGCCACCACCGTTTTTCCGGCACTGGTATGGGCGGAAACGAGCACACTCTCTTCACGTTGAATCGAGGCAACGGCGACTTGCTGGAACGGATCGAGGGTGAATGGCCATACACGCGCGGGGTTCTCGGGAGGCTTGTGCTGGGAGATGGGCACGTATGGGTAGTTTGGCGGAATGGCGACCTGATGCCGGACCTGGTGCTGCAGCACAACAGAAGTTGAGTCGTGCGTTGCTTGTAGACCGGCCGACCCCGCCACCTCGCGCTCTTGCGCTGTCTCGAACAAGTCGGCGACCACTGGTTCTGGTTCTTTATCAAGCCGCGGGCGTTTGGATTCCGGTTGTTCATTGTTGTCTGCGGCCGGCGCTTCGCTGTCCTCGGCATTCGTCGCCCCCGAATCCGACATTGGGACATCTGGGACCTCTTCCTTTGGTTCGGCGACATCCCCGGCACCCTTCACATCTCCGTTCACCTGCCGCTTCTTGCTCCTGTCTTTTTTGGAGCGCTTCGGCGCACCGTCGGCAGGCTTGGCCGCCTGAGGCTGGTCGTCGAAAACATCAAAAAGCTCATCCATGTTGGGATGGACGTCGCAGGTCAGTCGGGAAGCGCAGTGACTGACGCTGACCACAATGGGGGTTGGAGGGACGCTTTTTTTTCGTCTACTGCTCGGGCGATCACCGCGAGAAATTTCGCCCTGCGACAGCAGCTAGGCTGTGATTGGTGAAGACTGCACACCGCCGGGAAAACTTGCGGTTTGGGATCAGTCCGCCGGGAGATAGCACGTGACTGCGGGTTCCGGGGAGCCGCCGACTCGTTCCACTCCTGCTCTTCCCGGTGATGCGAGCCCGTCAGTCACTGCTTCGACAATCTCCGTGCTCTGCGCTACTCCCTGCAAGGTTGGTGACTGCGCAATGATACATGAATCGCTCAGTTCAATTCCTAACGCTCCTCCCAGATGAACGCTGCTACCGCTCTCCGGGCCCGCATGGCCACCTCCTTCGTTGCCCGCCGTGGCTTTTCCACCACCCGCGCCCAGCTCGGCAGCCCCTACCACTACGCTGAGGGCCCTCGCTCCAACATTCCCTTCAACCCTCTGACCAAGCACTTCTTCTGGAGATACTGGGCCTTCATGAGTGCGTGACGCTTGATTGCTCTGGCGATTGCCGTTTGTCCTGTGTGTCCCTGCTAACTCGGAACGTCTAGTCACCGGATTTGGTGCTCCCTTCGCCATTGCCGGTATGTACTTCAGGCAGCCCGGCCGTCCACGCCTGTCGACTCTTCTAACCATCTGTGACTCTAGTCTGGCAAACCTACAAGACCCGTTAAATCCTTTCGTGCGCTGTAATTGTCCCCCGCGCCATGGGGACCGGGGGCCCGGGGACCTGGTCGAATTTGTACCCTACGTTGAAAGTATTGGGAAATCGTGTATAAAGCTAGAGAATCTATCAAAGTTGACCTTCAAAAACCCAATTGTTTAAGTCACTGTGCGTTCGACGCCCGTAGTCGTGGTGGTGGTGGACTGGCTGTTGGGCCGTGGAGGTGGATGGTCTGATGCACATTAGAATATGGATGAAGTCATTGGTCGATTATTTTTGACTGTTTGAAAATTAAAATCTTCGGGTCCGCATCTGATATCGAGTCCCGCTGGGAACACCATCCGCCCGCGGGAGAATCAAATTCCTTTTCGGCAGACCTACGTCTCAATCAGGCGAGAAGAAACATTTTTTGTCCTGCTTCCTCCTGAACTCTTCTCCCTTTACTTTCCCTCCTGCCGTGGTCCGTGGTTGATACATGGCGGCGGGGTAACCGTTTCTACTACCACGAAATGCGCAACCTGAAAAACGTGCGCCTCGCGGAGGTGCACCTTCAGAATGAGCTCCCTCTGACAGCCACGACCTGGGACACCGCGTCCGATGCTGTGATTTGCACATTTGGTCCCACCGAGACGAATCCCGTCATCGAGCTGAGGAGAAAGCGTCAAGACGCCTATTTTGCCGAGCCTGTAGGCGCAGATGTATTCGAGTGCATCGCATCGTGGGACGCTCCGTGTCCCCTGCCAGATCTGCCCTGTGATCGCGTCCTGTCGCTGCATTACTTCGCCGATAATCTCAGTACTTGTTTGGTGCTGGAAGGTGGTGACATTATCATTGTCCGCGAAGAGCCTCTTCCAGGCGAGGACAAGATCGAAATTCTGGGTTCAGTCGATGTTGGCATTACAGGGGCCGCCTGGTCGCCCGATGAGGAGCTGCTCGCTTTGACCACGAGAGCCAACACGTTCTTGTACATGACTCGGGAGTTTGAGAACGTTGCGGAGATCACATTTACCCCGCAAGACCTTCAAGCTTCCCAACATGTCTCCGTGGGATGGGGAAAGCGTGAAACTCAATTCCAAGGAAAGCGAGCAAAGGCACTTCGGGACCCTACTGTCCCCGAGAAGTTTGACGAGGGAAAGCTTAGTGGTAATGACGATGAGAAAACCACGATCACCTGGCGAGGAGACGGGGCCTATGTTGCTGTCAACAGTATCGAAGGAAGCACTCGCCGTGCAATCCGAGTTTATTCTCGTGAAGGAATGCTGGACAGCGTCAGTGAGCCAGTCGATGGACTAGAGTCGGCTCTCAGTTGGAAGCCCTCTGGTAGCCTGATCGCTGGTATTCAGCGACTTGATGACCGAATCGATGTCGTGTTCTTTGAAAGAAACGGCCTGCGACATGGAGAGTTTACCCTTCGCCTTACGGAAGAAGAGCGATCTTCATGGGCCTCGAATATTCAGTTGAGCTGGAACATTGACTCGACTGTGCTTGCGGTTCGCTTTAAGGAAAGGGTCCAGTTCTGGACCATGGGCAACTACCACTATTATCTTAAGCAGGAATTGCCTGTGGTAGTGGACCCTAGCTACCCAGGGCCATTCTCATTTAGCTGGCATCAAGAAAAAGCACTTTGTTTCGTGGCTGGAGCCTCCGGTATGTGATATTCAGTCTCTAGCATCCTTTTCATGTTGTTGACACAGCTTCAGGGTCGATACTTGACGGTGACTATGTTTTCGACGTATCGCATGGCTCAACAGTCCCCCCAAATGACGTGGGTGCGGTAGGCGTAATTGATGGAAGTAAGTCGTCGTTGCTATTTTGGCTGGGATTGCCCATCTCTGACTCCCTCTTAGAAACCCTTAAATTAACACCGCTGAGACTATCTGGTGTTCCACCTCCCATGGCTCACAACGAGGTGGTATTAGATTCCAACATCATCGACGTCGCATTCAGCAAGTCAGGTACTCGGATTGCTGTTCTCATGAATGATAGGTTTTCTGTGTTCGCCTGGTCTCTCAAGAAACGACCCGTTGCTGCCCCGATGCTTGAATCCAGCTATCCGCTATCAAACGCGGCAGACAGCCGCCCAAGGCAGATTGCCTTTCTCAACGAGACTGAAGTCTACATACTGAAGAGCAGCGGTCCGAATACCACCGGTATCGAAAGGACAGCGTTAGAGACTAGAGAAACAATGCCAGTCTATCTGGCAGCGGACTCGGAGCAATTAGTTTCCATATTCCCCGCGTTGACGCACGAGGCATTATGGTTCTCCCATGTTCCCCAGCCTGGTCAAGTGATCGCATATTCCTCTATATCTGCAACCTCTCTAGATGGATCCACGGTTAATCCCTATACGGAAGGCCCAATGGTTGACACTCACTGGGCCAAGGCTGCTCCAGTATCTGAAGATGAGGTAGGTATTCGGCTGCCTATGTGTCTGAACATTTCTAACGTCTGAAAGCATGTTCTCGTATCTCTCACAAGGACTGGAGCTTTGTATGCGAACACCCGTTTGCTCACCAAAAGCTGCACTTCCTTCTTCGTCACCAAGTCCCACATAATCTTCACCACTTCGCAGCATCTGCTAAAATTTGTCCACTTGACCAGAGTTCAGGGTCAGTGTTATCCCTATAATGCTGATTAAATCCTATACTGACTATGCGTAACGTAGAAATGGACGTGCCCCCTGATACCCCCGAGACGGATGAGCGATGCAGAAGCATCGAACGTGGTGGACGGCTGGTGACTGTCATGCCGACCATATTCGCCGTTACCCTGCAAATGCCTCGCGGCAACATCGAAACAATATATCCCCGGGCTCTTGTCCTGTCCGGCATCCGTAACTTCATCGATCGAAAGGACTACCGGTCTGCATACCTCACATGCCGTAGCCAAATGGTGGATATGAACATCATCCATGACTATGCTCCTGAGCAATTTATGGAGAACGTCCAGTTGTTTGTGGACCAAGTGAAGAGAATCGATTTTATTGATGAGTTCCTTTCTCGTTTAAGGTATGTCGTTCGCCTAGGAGAGTTCCTTCCTTCCTTTTTTTTTTTTTTTTTCCCTTTCTCTTTCTAATTTCATCTAGCGAGGAGGACGTTTCGCAAACTCTCTACAAGGACACTCTTAAATTGCCTCAGCCAGGATTAGATCCAAATCTCGTGGGCAATACTACCACCAAAACAACAGTGAAGGGTAAGGTCAACCGAATCTGTGACGCATTCCTTACACTGTTGGAGAAGCGGTTGGATACAAACCTGCACAACCTCATCACTGCCCATGTTTGCAAGTCCCCCCCGGACCTTGAATCTGGACTTCGCTTGGTTGCGCGCCTGAGAGGTAAGTCCTGGATTCTGATATAACCATTCCCGCCTTGCTAACTATGCTATAGAGGAAAGCATCGAGCAAGCAGAGGATGCGATCGAGCACATGGTGTTCTTGACAGATGCCAACCGTCTGTACGACAATGCACTGGGACTTTACGATCTCGAACTTACATTGTTGGTCGCACAACAAGCTCAGCGGGTAATTATGACTATCAGTCTTCCGTCTTCTACATTGCTGACCTGCTTTAGGACCCGCGTGAATATCTCCCATTCCTGCGCAGGCTCCAGAAATTGCCCGAAACGCGACGTCAATTCGAGATCGACAACTACCTAGGACGCTGGTCGAAGGCTCTACGACACCTCCACACGCTCGGTGCTCACGATGAACTCCGCGCATATGCTATCAAGCACGTTCTGTACAAGGATGCTATCGATGCCTACAAGTACCAGCCAGAACAATTGCACAGCATCACGCACCTCTACGCAGACTACCTCTCCGACAGCTCCAAGCACAAAGAAGCAGGAATCGGTATATCATCTCTTCTTATTGATACCCTATTTAGCATGCTAATCAACTCAACACAGCCTACGAGTCTCTTTCTCTCTACACCGACGCCTACAAGAGCTTCCATCTGGCCCATCTCTGGCGTGAGTCCATGTACTGCGCCATGATGGTTCCCCTCTCAGAGGAAGAGCTAAGGCTACACGCCACGGAGCTAGCAACCACCCTCACCGACGAAAGCCGCGACTACATCTCCGCCGCTCAAATCCACGCCGAGCATCTACACGACATCCCCAGCGCAGCGCGTCTCTACTGCCGCGGCTCCCGATTCGCTGACGCAGCTCGCATCCTCGCCGCCAACGGCAAGCAGTCTCTCATCCCGGAGATCCTGGACAACGGCCTCGCCGACTCCATGGGCACGATGACGGATCTCCTCGCCGACTTCCGCGGCCAGCTGAACGCCCAGGTGCCTCGCATCCGCGAGCTGCGGGTCCGGCGCGAAGCCGACCCGCTTGCGTACTTCGGTGGTGATCCCACCACTGGCGACTTAGGCGCCGACATCCCAGATAACGTCTCGCTGGCTCCCACGGACGCATCCACTTTAGCCGGCCGGACAATGTACACCCGGTACACGGGCAAGACGACCGCCTCACGGCAGACGTCGAAGACTCGTCGTCGGGAGGAACGGAAGCGGGCACGGGGCAAGAAGGGCACCGTGTACGAGGAAGAGTACCTGGTGAACAGTGTTCGTCGACTGATCGAACGGGCGAACTCAGCCGTGGCTGAGGTCGAGAACCTGGTTGATGCGCTCCTGCGTCGTGGCATGCGCGAGCGGGCTGCCGCTATCGAGAAGGCGATGCAGGAGGTGCTCAAGCTGTGTGCTGAGAGCCGGGAGGAGGTTTTTGGCACAGAAACTACCCCAGCCAAGCCAGCGGAGGATCCAGAAGATGAGTATGCCGCTGCGGATGGGGATGCGCGGAAGCTGCATGGCTCCCAGGGGGTCTTCTACGATAGTATGATGTCTACTGTGGCTGGTGGAACGGGTGCAGGAAAGGAAGTGCCAGCGGTGAAAGAGCTGAAAGTGTCGGCACTTTTGAACTGAGATCGCAGGCTTACGATGTCGGTAATTGGGTAAGAATCATGGTTAGAAAAAAGTGGTCGCTCGCTTTTTTATAGATGCAAAAAATCCGCGAGATATCTTTCATATCCAAAAATCAAGGCCATGCAAGCTCGTTTATCATATAAAAAAGCGGACGTATGTATCTTTTCTCGTCATAGATCAGATAAGATTAAAAGCATATGCATCGTAAGGTTTTTCATGCAAAAAGACGTTTGCTTCCGAATTTCCCGCATAACCCAAAACGTAAAGTATTGAGCCCATATGGGAATGTAAAGGTTGGGTATCTATGTCAAACGATCCTGCTTTACGAAGATGCTTGATCTCAGTATCGATTTGACTGCTTACAGAGAAGAAATGATTTCGCCCTTCTCGCTAACGAGGTGGTGGTCGTTGACGCTAATTGGACCTTCGCCAACACCAGTGAGAATGACACGGCTGACGCCATCCTTGAGAACCGTAAGGACTCGAGAGTCGATGTTATCAACAGCCACACCAGGAACGGTGGTGTTTCTCAGAGGTTCATAGAAGGGTCCATCCCAGCCCTCAGTGTTGGGGCCCAGGATAGCCTTGACGGTGCCCGCAACGAGGTCCGAGTCCTTCTCGAGGTAGTAAATCACGGCATTCGGACCAGCATCGAAAGTGTAGGCGGCAACCGTACGACCAGCGGCACGGTTGATGTCATGCACAAGTCGGACAGCGGCGCGGGAGACATCGTTCATGTAGAAGATAGGGGGCCAGGAATCCAGGCAGGTGGCGTGGAAGCTGTTGGAGTCCCGCATGGTGATCTCAGCAAACTCAGGGAAGTCACGGTTCTGGATTGCAGTCTCAATCGCGGTCATGCGCTCGGGGACGACAGACGACGCACGAGTCGCGAAGAGGTTCGAGGTAGCAACGGTAGTCTGCATACCCTCAGTGCTAGGCACATCCTTCTTCTCGGCACTGACAACCAGGACAATTGCGCGCATCTCAGGCCAGTGGGATGCGGGTGCGACCTCCTCCGCCAAACTGTCGCTTCCATCGGCAAGGCTTCCGGCGCGCCAGGCGACGTATCCGCCCATCAATGACCGACATGCAGAACCAGACCCCTGACGAGCAATACGGCTCAGATCCGTTGGGGAGTCTGGCAGCTGGTAGAGATCCGCAATGGCACGAACAAGTGCGGCAAAGCCAGCGGCCGAACTTGCCAGACCAGCAGCCGTGGGGAAGTTGTTCTCGGAGACAATGCGGAGAGGAAGAGCGGACAGTTTGGGCAAAGACGTGTCCGCATCTTCAAGGGCCTTTCGGAGAGAGCGTAAGTTGGACAGGCAAGCAAGGGTGCGCTTCGACGACTGGATCTCTTGAGGCTTGCCGTTGAGGATAAGCTCATCCTGGGTGGGGTACTGCGACGAGCAGGAAGCAGTCGTGAGCGTGCGCAAAGAGCGCTGGGACAGCGTGACGGAAAGCGACGAGTTGGTCGGCAAGTTCAAAGAGGGATCCCTCTTTCCCCAATACCTGGCAGGGTAATATTAGCATCCAGATGAGGCTTATCAACTGGCGGAGGGTGAGATGGCGGGGCACCAGCTCAACTCACTTGATGACGGCGATATTCACGGGGGCCGTGGTGGTCGCGCGGTAAACGATGGAGTCAGCCATGACGGTGGAGAGAAGTGTTCGAGACACAGAGAGGAGGAGATCACACCGACAGGAGAGGAGATCTGGGTGAGAAAGAGGGAAAAGGGGGCAGTGGCCGCAAGAGTCCCAAAGTGGGCTAATTGAATTTCCTTGTTGGGCCAAATCAAACACCCGTTCCAATCGCGAAGGCGGTGAAACAAACCGCCGGCCTTTGCTTTCCGCCTTTCTTCCGCGTCCTCTTTTTTCCCTCCCACTGTCAAAGATCCAAGCAATCTCCATTCATCCCATTCCTTGACCCTCTTTCTCCCACCATTGGGGCCATCATGGGTGCCGGCGCAAGCACGCCTTCACCCCCTCCTGTCGAGTCGGATCCGGCGGCCAAATGCCCCGTGGACCACAAGACCCGCGAGATATGGCTGCAACAACACAAAGCCTCCGGTGATGCGACTCCTCCCCATCCGACCGCAGAAGCCGGTGACAAACCCCGGGATAAAATGCAGCGCCCTCTATCGAGCGATCGTGAAGTCAGCTCCATTCCACGAGCCATCGATCCGATCTCTCAGGCGAATCCCAAAGCCGCTGACGCACCCCCATCACCGTATGCGGCATCCGCCGCATCGCATGGGACACCGTCCAATGCGGAGGCGGAGACTGGCCATGATCAGAATACAGGAAACTGGATTTATCCCTCTGAACGCCAATTCTTTGAAGCGCTGATGCGCAAAGGAAACACGCCCGCTTCTACCACTTCTGCGTCAGAACTGGCAACTTCGGTGGCGTCCATCATTCCTATTCACAATGCTGTCAATGAGCGCGCATGGCAACAGATCCTGCAGTGGGAGAGCCGTGCCCCCATGTCCGATCCTGGTAGCAAGAAATGTGGCGGCCCGAAGCTGTATTCCTTCCGTGGTTTAGGTGTTGATCCACAGTTCTTGAGTCCGCGTGCGCGTCTCAATAATCTGATGGGTTACCAGCTCCCCTTCGATCGCCATGACTGGGTCGTCGAGCGCTGTGGTGGAGAGAGAATTGAGTACGTGATCGATTTCTATCAAGGGAAATCCACAGGCAGCGGCAACGGTGGATTGGCTGCCAATTCTGGACCAGGCAAACTGAGCTTCTATCTGGACGTACGGCCTAAGCTGAATACCTTGGAAGGTTGTCGAATGAGGTTCAGTCGTTTCGCAGGGCTGTGAAGGGGTCTCCTCGGACTCATATACCTTTGGACTGACTGCAACGTGCGCATATAGAGGGCGAAATCGGAGTTTTGGGACGGATTTGGACAGCCATTTTTGTATAAATCTTGTATAACATAGTGTATGATACTCAGCTCAAACATAGAACACACGGAGAAAAAAAAAAAAAGTAAACATCAGAATACATAACAGGGCCCTCGCTCCATATGCGCCTGGTGATCGTAGGAAAACGTCATGGGAGATAGGTGGTGAAACAACGGGCTTCAATCACGCAATCAACATACAAGTAGCCATACAAGGGTGGATATCATGAAGAGATAGGAATGCCATCAGAACCAAGAGGCAAAGGGGCGGAAAGAAATAGAAGCGCCAGTAATGTGAAGCGCTCTTAACCCAGAGTAGCAGCGAGCACAATGATCACCAGGATGACGGCAAGAATGACAAGCAAACAGCAGGCCTTGTTGCGCGCATTTCTCTGGTGCCTGCTTGCACCCCGAAGCTCAACATTAGCACCCCGAGTGTCGTCGGTGACTCGTTCAACATTCTCGCTAATAATATCAAGCTGCCCGCCTTGTTCATGGACGATGTGAGCCACATCACGGAACAGCTCGTTGAGCTCTCCGACGCTCTGCTCAATGTTGCGGATCTCGGTCTCCCGCTCGATGATCAATGACTCCTGGAAGTCCACCTCGTCTTGATTTGCTAGCCGGGGCTGCTCCTCGAGCAGCTGTTGCTGTTGTAGTTCTGTATCGCCGCCTGGAGCGTGGTGGCTTTCATCCACCGCGGTGCGAGCAGCAACTGCAGATGCTCGTTGTTTCTCGAGAGCACGACGCTGAACAGTCTGGAACTCATCAAGAGCAGCTTTGAACTCAGACGAAAGCTTTTGTTGTTTCCATTTTTGAGAAGGCTACCGGGTTTTGATCAGTACCTGTCGTTTAACACGGAGTCGCAGCTGTCCTGGAGCTTACATTGACGTCCTCCCAAGACTGGATCTTCTTGATGCCTTCTCCTGCTTCCCTGAAACCCGTCCTCGACTGTTCAAGAAGGTTATGAACCCGCTCGCGCACCCGCTCTGTATCTCGCTTTGTACCCAGCAGAGCGATCTGATCCGACAGTCGAGTGATATTGGAAGTCAGATTGAACAGTTGATTGGAGAGGTTCTCCGTGATGCGATGGAACTCGGGGTCGTCGCGATACTGCGGGTCATCGGACCGGCGCATTGTAGTAGGCTGGGCCTCGAGAGAGCTCAGACGGTCGAACGACATGGCGAATCAAGTGGTGGGCGCCGACAGAGAGGGAGATGGAAGAGGGATGTTACAAGCGGGACACGATGATGCTACCTTATCAGGTGGTTGGTTGCCTGGGTGGATGCCCGGAATCGCAGGCCGCCATCACATGACGTCGCTATGTGTGGCGGGTGGGGGCATGTCACCTGACCGGCTCCTGTGGCTGGTGTGTTTTGATGCTTTGGTCCAAAAAAAGCTTCGCTGATGGCCGCATGCCGTCGCCAGCGTTCTTCATCGCCTTTGTCTTTGGGCCATCGGAAACCTCCACGGAGCTCTGCAATCCGGCCCATCTGATCATGCTGTGAACCTTTGATACACTCTCGAGCTTGAGATCGTCTGCAGTCCTCCCTTTGGCCTTCACCATGGCTACCCCTCGGCCGCGCCCATACCGGCGCATCTTGACCTCAGCACTCCACCGGAGATTTGTCCATGCTTCCGCCCTCGCCCTTCTCGTCTGCTATATTGTCGCCTTTCTGATCGGAGATAAATCTTCATGTGAGTCTCAGCAAAGTCAACCGCGTCGCAATCCCCTGCACTGGTAGGGTCATAGCTTCGGGTGGGTAGCTAACGAGCTCTCTGCCTTGCTAGTATTATGGGCATGGTTCCCAATTGGAGGATGCGGCATTCGCACTATCCTTCTCTTCGTCTCCAGTCTCGTGATCTTCGTACTGCGCGTTGGTCAGATGCACATTGGCTCGAGAACGACCGTGTCCCCAATCAGCACTTTCAAATATCTCGTGCCCCTCAACATCCTGCAAACGTTCGGATGGTACCTCTTTTCGGCATGGTGGTTTAGTGAGATCTATAAATGGTCCTCATCTACGGAGGCCCATATGGAATGGGTGAAGCGTGCGCGGTATGTATCTCCGAGGCCGGTCATGATGTAAGAGCACCTCTAATCCGGAAATCTTAGCCCTCACGAGCGAGCAAGCTTGAACGAACGCCCAATCTACCTCTATACCTGTCATATGCTCCTGGCAATTGTGCAGTCTGTGGCTCACCTTTATTACGACTACGACCGTGTCCCAATCCCCGTTGCCAAACGAATTCCAGGCGCTGCCGACAAGCGAACTCACCCGGTGCAGTCGGTTTCTAAGCGGATTCAGGGCGCGCTTCCCGGTCTCATCCGCGATGGATTCATCAGGAGCTCAGCGGTTGCCCTATCCTTCCCCGTGGTGTACATTCTCGTGTTCCGACGCCCCGCCTGGAGCTTCACACTGTACTGGGCGAAGCTTTTCTGGGATTTCCCCAGATCCGCCGCAGATCCTCCAGGGCTCTTCCCGTCAATTGGACTAGGACTTGTCCCACGGACCATTTTCTCTGGAGGTCTCTTAGTCCTCTGCTGGCAAACGACGAACCTCTTTTTCTCGATGTTCATTAGCAAAGAGCCTCTGAAGCGTGGGCAGCCTCTGACGTCAGAAGCAAAGGACCCGAATGGAAGCCTCTTGAATGGACTGAAAGCGAAGAAAGAAACCGTGAAGGCTTTCGCGCTCTGGGAGCTGTGCTTCATCAGTCAGCAGTTTCCGGATAGACGCAAGGCCATCTTCAACGACATCGATCGCGAAGGCGGCGCAGCCTGGACGCAGATCCTGCAATCCACTACGGAGGTAATCAATGGGGTGGTTTCACGCATCAATGAGACGACCAACCCATCGTCCGGGACAGCAAAACCAACCCCAACTGAGCCATCCCAACCCGTCCTTCACACCCTCCCCCGACTCACCGACCCGCCCAAGGAGGGTAACTTCTTCGCGCCATCCCCCAAGGCGTCGTCGCGACAGCAGAAAATTGAGGAAGCATTCAGCACCACAGCCAAGTCCTACGGACAATCTCCAGACTGGACCCCTACCGCCCGGGCCCGGGCCAGAGACGTCTTCGACCGCGCATCTTCGGCGATGCTCAGCCCCGAGCGCAAGCAGAAACTTCTGGCCTCCTCGCAGGACCTCAAGCTGCTCACTGCCCCATCGACCAGCAAACCGGAGAACGTCCACCCGCTCTTCGCACAGGCGCTACGGTCCCCCATCGGTGCCCTCTTCCGGCAAACCTACGCTCGCCGCCTCTCCGGTGTCGTCCTCGGCGCCCCCCACGCCAACCTCTGCTCCATCGTCGACGCGATCGAGTCCCTCACCCGACTCCTCGTGGCCAGTCTGCAAGAAGACCAATTTGGCAAGGTCCAAGCAGATGTTCCGGGGGTGGTGCGTCTCTTCACAGAAGCGGTCGTGACGCTGGAATCGTTCGTCCATGGCGGTCTCGACGCTCACTGGACAGACATCAATTTCCCCCCGTCCACCAACCCCGAGGCACAGGTTGAAGCTCGTCGCGTCCCAGACGTCGAGCTCGTCCTTGATACTCTGAAGTCCTGTCTCGCCGACCTTCTCTTTGCGTTCAATCTCTATTTCAAGGATATTGGACTGGTCGGCAAAGATCTCCGACTCGCTAGAGAAGCCGCCGGGCTAACCCTAGAGGAAAACTGAGCCCCCTCCTCTGTCTCAGCATTTTTTTCTCCACCCTTACCC
>RHLO01000406.1:0-13419 GCA_003719415.1 Aspergillus olivimuriae | reverse complement strand
CCCCAAGCCCCTCCCCGGCATCTACTCCCAGGCCATTGTCTCCAACGGTGTGGTCTACTGCTCTGGTGCGGTCGCGATGGACGCTGAGACGGGCAAGATTGTGGAAGGGGACATCAAGGCGCACACGGTACGTCATCTGTCCTCGCTGTCATTGTATCGACCATGTATATTGACCGTCTCAGCACCAATGCATCAAGAACCTCTCCAACGTCCTCGAAGCCGCCGGTAGCGACCTCACCAAGGTCCTCAAGGTGAACGTCTTTTTATCCAATATGGACAATTTCGCCGATATGAACTCGGTCTACACCCAATACTGGGGCGATGTCAAGCCGTGCCGGACGTATGTACCTCTGACGCTTTGTGAACGACCCTGGACGGTCGACTAATGGATTGAATAGATGTGTTGCTGTCAAGACCCTCCCGTTGAACACAGACGTGGAGATTGAGTGCATCGCTGCGGTCTAAACAGGGAGCGAATCATGGAATATAGAAATTGATGCATAGACGATTAGCTTTGGCTTGGATGACCCTGGTGGTCGGGGATCACATGAACTCGAAAAATGATCAATCAATCATACAAACACCCCAACCACTGTCATGTCTCAGTACCATCCGACCTTGAGCTCTTAACCGTGCTCCCGCTGTCGGTGCTAATCCGTACCTCCGCCAGTAACCTGTTCATCCGTGCATGGTACATGCCGATGCTAGGGCAGCAATGCATGCAGAATACGAGACCAAAGCTCAATATGTCACGAATCAACTTGGCATGATTAGTTACAAGAGATTATCACCAGTGTGGTCCTTGGTGGCAGTCAGGTGCTCATTTTGTAAAACCAGGACTTGTCACATACCCTATCAGTCGGTGACTAGCAATGAGACGACAGTTGTCACCCTCGGATGATGGATTGTTGGCTATGAGCTGATCTTAATTGAAGAGTGGTCTGGAACCAGCAGTAGCGATCTGTGAAGAAGCCCAACGCATTCATCCAAACCGGACAATTTGCAATCGCAGATGCATGTCGGTGGTGAGATGCGTGGGTTTGGGGGCTTTTGAGTGTCAGAGAACTTGCTGCAGCATTCCAAGCAAGCTCTCACATTCCACCCGCCACTGTTGTTGACCACCACAGACCTGCGTATTATCCTTTGTTTTCCGTGTTGTCTCTCGGCCCCTCCTCGAAACCGTTTGCTGCCATGGATAGTCAGATGTCGTTTATGAACCACTCTCCTCGGCGGTAACGAACATGCATCATGGCGGCCAATTGTTCGCCGTCCCCAGTAGGTTCTCCTCGCGCGCTACAATTGACCTGAAGAATATTGCTAATCTGTGTAGTCTTCTTTTTCTGCTTTCGAACCTGCATCGAAATCGCCATTGCGACCTCGGCATTGCTTGCAAATCCCCAATCAAAAAGTGCAGAAACACGCAAAAAGCCCGTTGAACATATGCTGCTTAATTTCTGGAGGCCAGTGGCCATAAGAGCGTAACTAATCCATGGCCGATTTCATAAGTCTGGTGGGGTGTTGTCACTGGTCTGAAAACTGGCCTGTTAACCAGCACAGGAATTGTTGGAGCTTTCTACAGCTGCGTAAAAGGCAGTCTCATTACTACGGAAGACCTATGGGAAGGAGGACTCTCCTCAGCTTCCAGTATCTTGATCACGATCATGGGTGCAGCGATGCTCCGAACTCAAACACTTCAAGACAAAGTGCGACTCAAGCTTTCCCAGCCATTAGAATCAGGTGCAGCACCGAGAGAGGACAGAATTAGGACACACCATTGCTCTAAATCTAGTGTTTCCTTTATCTTGGCCCTGCGACGCAGTCTTGAAGCTACCATGTTAGTGAGCAGTATCAGCATGCATGCTTCAGTATCTTCCCTCCAGTTTTCTGTTATTATCGGCGTTCTTGCAGGCATTTCGTCGGCCTATATCATCAATACGTGAGTTTTTGCTGTGTCAAGTAACAAGCCATCCCTCAAAAAAGTATACTGATACTTGTGTTGCAGGAGTGGCAATCACAAGCCTTTTCAGGTCTTCATTGTTGCTTCAACATGCATACTCTGCCTCATTGCTGCTGGGTTGTGCGCACGCGGAGCCGGGTATTTTGAAAACAATGCAGAATGTCATCTAGCTCACGATGATGATGGGCGTGGGCCAAATGATTTCCCTCCAAACTTATGGCATGCTATTTTCTTGCCTGTCGACGGTGTCGATGGTGGTCAATGGGCTACTTTTAATGCTATGTCTTGGACAGATTCAACGCCTATGGGCCGACCGTATCATACAACCTGTACTGGTTATCGTGACTATTTGGTTCGTCCCATGCGATCTAGCGAACCACACGCTACCGACTTCCTCAATGACTCTTCGATCATGTACATGAAGAACAACAGCCAAGATGGAATGGAAGAGGCTTTGATTGCGGGTGCTACCATCATGGAAAATGCGAAACCATCGGAAGGTAGGTACACGCGTCTTCAAACCGTCGAGGCATGTCGGTTTGCGAGCATCGAGGCAGTTGGTGGCAATGTTTCAACGAACACGTTTTGTATCGTGCAATGGAATCATAACTCAGATGGTTCTAGGTCAGCATTGCTATGCTCAAGAGTGTCGCAGCATACTCTCAAGAATGGGCCAGATCAACCGATGCTTGGTGATGGAGGTGTTTACTCGCCTCCATCGGCCGGATGTGAGGTGCGTGTCGCGTTGCGGGACCCTTCATATCTTTAAATTCCGGCACATATGAAAATGAAACATTTATTTTTACCTATCTTCGAGCCTTGCATCCAAGTTTTCTCGGCGTGGGCGGCGATTCCTTGTAGGGGCGTTATACTCCTAGAATCACGTGCTACCCACGCCCTTTGCTCACAGCTCCTTTCTCGATGGCTCATCCTTCATCCCTGAAACATCGCCATCCACCCGAGCTCTCCTTCATTCTATCCCTCATGACTGTCTCGTATTCCCTAGATCTGGGACGCGCGATTCAACGTTCAGTTCCGCTGTCCGCGCCACGGCGCCGCTCGAAGCCTCGAATCCAGGGAGATCGGCCCCTTCTATGTCCATATCCAGGGCCACGGGGATAACTTTCAATGACGGCGCGACTCGCTCTTGGCGAGCGTCCCACGGTTCTCACTACCTCTAGATGAGGGAAAGGGCTAGTGGTATCGTCTTGCCCCATCTGAGACCCCTATCACCCCGGCCCAACATTCCTCAATATAGTCAACCTGCGTTCTTCGACACCCGATAATATCCCCACAGGGCTTTCCTTGAAGGCAGTAGGCAGACCCTTCATGCTATTTGATTCAATCTAGGCTTTTGTTGTCCGTTATGGTCTATACTAATGCATTCCTCCCCCTCCCTGATATCGCGTTGACGCGACAGGCGTCCGATTATATTGCTCATTTAGTGGCCATCCACTCGCGGAATCTGTCTTGAACACTTCCAACTATGCTGCAAGCCTGATCAAGAGAAAATTTGGATTCATCTGTCACTTTCTTTCCTGCGACTGCCGCCCCCGGTGCCCCAGTATCCAGCCTCTCTTCCTTTACTCTGTCAGCCTTTGCAGTGGATGCTCTGGTCTTAGCCGAGCAAGCTGTACCGCAGCGAAATCGTATACGGAAAAGGACGGAAAGTCGGCTCAGGATGCTCAACAAGACCACATCATGGACAAAGGTCGCGATATTTACCTCTCTCTATGTCTTACTCCTCGAATCCGTCATTGAATGGTCGCTCGTCTTGTGCCTCTACGGTAACCAACAAGTCGATACTATGATGGCACCGAGCTTAATTCTCGTGTTTATTGCAGTAAGTAGACAGCGACATCCCCTCTTGCGTGCTACATAAATTTGACGAGATTGCCAGTCCTCTTTTACAGTGCCACTTGTCGCACTCCATAGTCTTCTCGCTTGGCAATACAACCAGGTCAGCGGGTTCGACACTCAGAAAAGAATCTTGCGTGTCGTTTCCACGTATCTTCTGCGGTTGACAGTCGTCATCTGGCTGGCTGCCAGTGTAGCGGGCTTAATAGTGGTTTCGCAGCATATCACATGTCTTCCAGACACTGTTGTTGGAGGCTTTTGGAATGTCGGGGTTAGCTGCGCGCTGCATCGCGCCGCAGTCATTGTTGCTATCATCTCCTTGTTTGTCTGACCTCACCCAACATGTTCCATATATCCGCTAATTTTCAACAGCATTACAGTCTGCCTTTACTTCTGCGCAAGAGAGCTTTGCGATAGTCCGTATAGCATCTCTCTACTTGGCGTGTATAAGGACAATGGATGTCTTTGTGACGACAGTATATTCACCCAGGGGAGCTCACAAAGTGATAATACTTTGAAAAGCGACGCGACCTATCGTTACAAAACCCTCGAGGGCAAATATCGAGGTAGTGGCTTATACCTTTCATCAAGTGACAATTCGCTTGAGAAACCCCATGGGCTGAATCTGCAACACCCAGCACCAATCCGCCCTGCGGCGCAGCTCAGTATCGGTGGAGACTATAAATCCGAACGAGCTGAGATTCTGTCTAGGACATCATCATCACCAATTGGCACTCTTCGAAGCACTAGTGATGGGGTGTCCCGGACACCCACTGGTGGAACGTCCAGAACGGGCGTCGAGACCAGCGAACAGCCGCCTGTCCCAGAACTACCAGGCGGTCTTGTAACGTCTGGTTCTGGGCACATACGGCAAATGTCATCTCTTTCCGTCAAGTCTCTTCGCAAACACCTGCCGAAGCTCTTTCAGATCTCACTACCACTGTCACTGGACCCTCAAATTCGTGCTCTATCAGACCCCAGTGAGTCTGGCGACCATGACATCGAAAAGCAAGTGAAAAATGAGGAGAAGAAGCACGAACCTGAGCCACAAATACCTGCTGTCTCCGACGAGAAGCAACTAGCACCGCCGCCCATCGACGGCCCAGATCACGCCGCCGTTTTGGTGAATAGTTCTCCAGAAACTCGGCCGCAGAAGCCCCGAACGATGACCATGAGCTCGGCCGACGCTCCAGAAGTAGTGGTCCCTCCACCCGCCGTCCGGAGAACAAACACTTCGTACACGGCTCCAATTTTTCGATCCAGCCCTCCTCATCAGCAGCCCATCTACCGGCCCGTACCGCCCAACCCATTGGCGTGGCACCCGGTGAACCCAAGTGCGCCCCTTCGACGGGCATCCGCAATCGAACCGGACCAGCTACGCCGCCAAACTTCCAGTCAGGCCACACGACGCCATACTCAGGCGTATCAGTTCGAACAGAATCAGATCCCACGCTACACCCGAAGCCAGTACCACCCGCCAACCCGATACGGTAGCTACGGACGAGCTCCACGACGTCTGTCTTCATTCTCGAATAGGAATGATATTAAAATTCTATATCCAAGCACCCGCCGTCCTCGCAGTACCACCTGTGGGGGGATCGCTGCCGCCGGTTCCTTGGATGCGATTCGGGAAAGCGGAGCCTCTGTCGACGAGTCTCCTGACAGTGATATTTCGGATGAGAATACGTATCGGGGGACCACCCGGACCAGTGTGCGTGGCTGTTAGCTCGCCAGCACGGTCTGCAGGCGGACCAGAACCGGACGACTTATGGAATTTTCTTTCTTTATTACTCTATTTCCGCAAGGCTTGAAGTTTCGGTTTGGATGCTCGCAGGAGCGGCGCCTGGGACAATCTGTTGTGGACTTCCGGCTGCGCTGGGGTTTGTTTGACACTTGTACTTTGGCTTGATGAAAGTCCTAGTTTAGCTTTTTGAGATAATATATGATCATGGTGATTATAAGAGCCGTGATCTTGAGAGAGCTACTATACACTATCACATCTGCCACGGAACCAGTAAGATTACCGTCTTGTACCATTCTGGCGATCCCTCAGCATACGGGTCAACCTCAACTTCATGCCTAGAATATCCACGTCGACATCCGAGCAGGGCCTATCTAACCGTTGGGATGTCTCTTTGGCCATACTCCAGTATGATTTGCCAAAGCATTCAATAAACCCTGGGCCCGCGAGTATCCACCTCGAGCACAAGTAGTATCCCGGCAATTATGAGTCCTTGGGAGAAGATGATGTTATTCCTGGCGTTTGTGTAGCCAGTAGTATCAGCCTCACGATCGGTGATATCGATGGAACAAAAAAGTTGATCTAACGTCTCCACAAGCGCTGGGCAAACCAATGCTGTGGGGATTAGTGGCCAGCCAGTACCTTGCAGCAATATTGATTAAGCCTCATGAGGAAGTTTCTGGTCTGAATGTGTTAGAATGAGAATTATTAGAACGTCTAGAGGAATAAATTGGTGGTTCGTAATATCATAATGGATAGAGGAATTGCCAGTTGCTTCTTCAAGCGACGCCTACCAGCTGTGTACAAGTATCATGCGGTGCGACCCCATGGATAGCAAGATTGATGGCCGTCATAAAGCTACTTGCATCAGACAGGACGAGCTCTGTCGCACCCGTGAATTCCTTTGGCGACGCTCATCGACCCAGCATGCTCTCACCACGTCTCTCGTAGCCCAGAATATGGGACCAGATCGACGATTGCTGACATCATCGCGATGGACGGGGACGGGCTAATCCCGATACGGCATCTCATAAACAAGCCGCTTCGGGAACCCACCGGGGCAACCTGAGGATTCAGGCCATCCAGCGGGTTCTCGCGGTCTTCTGTCGCGTCTTCGTCTCCATCGTCCACCATCGGCCTTCCCGGCGACCTGTCACCTCCCTCTGTCTTGTACACCAGACTGATCAAAACCCCATTGACCGATCAGGCGATGGTGCTCCCCATGGTGTAACCACCCAAGAACGCGACTTCACATTTGTCCTCAAACCACCGCGCAAATATGGCCGATACCACCTCCCACGACACCGTTGGCGCGTCCACCCTCGCCACACCACTCTTCATGCCTTCATCCCCTCCGCCACGAGAGCACCAGCCTATCCGATCTCCTAGTCCTGTCTCCGACCGCATTGCCCCGAGTCCCAACGGAAAGGTCCAGAAAGAATCGACCACGCCGCGGTCGTCGCGAGCGTCTTCTCCCGAGCGTGCGCCCAATGCGCTGGACGCTCGCCTCGCTGAATACACGGTTGATTTCAATCAATTCCCGAGTGGTCATGCTGGAGTCGAGGATGAGGAGCTTCCAGACTTGAATCTACCGGAGGACGATGACTTATCGGACGTGGGTGGTCCGGAGGATTTCACTGCCAATCTCGAGAAGTACCTCATGGGCGATGACGACACGTTTGAGCATAAACAATTCGATGATGACCTGTTGGATGATGAACAAGAGCAGCAACACGGACAGGAAGTAGAGGACGACAACGAAGAGGAAGAGCTGCCACAGGAGAATAAGATAGTGCGCGAGCAAGAGCAAGAATCACAGGACAAGAAGCTGGAGGCAAAACAGCCAAACTCCAGCATACTTCAACCAATTGTCGAGGACGAGGCGGAGCTGGGGGAATATAGTGAATTCGGTCCACCAGTTGACATGTCTACCCCCTCGCACTTCTTGCGCAGGCCTAATGCCTTCGCGAAGGATGAGACACATCTTGAGGATATTGAGGAGGATCCGAATGATAGGCCTGACGAGGCTAGTACACCCTCAGTGCGGAGACGCACGTCAACGTCCAGCAAGGATCACAGTGCGGAGACTGAAGAGCTGCGGCGACAGATCGTCGAGCTCCAGCAGGCAGTTCAGGACAGAGATGAACAACTGGAGGAAAACCATCGACGCATGTTGCAAACTGCAACGGCGGAAGAGCGGATCAAGCATATTGAAGCCGAACTGAAGCAGACGTCAACTCAACTGGACGAGCTTCACGCAAAGCGCAGCGGTGAGAAGGACCTACAGGAGCAGGTCCAACTTTTACGGAAGCAGAATGAAGAGAAGGATTCTCTTCTGAACAATGCTTCCGCCAATGAATCAGGTTTGAGCGCTCTGCAGAAGCAAATTGGCGATATGCAGAAGGAGATGCACAACCGGGGCTCAAAGCCTGACCTAGACGCGGAGAGACTCGCAACTATTGCATATCTACGAGAGCAAGTGAACCTAGCCCAGGAGCAGCTCAATAAGCGCGACGAGACACTTGAAGAAACGTTGACCAAGCTGAAAGAGGTCACCTCCACCAGAGACCAACAACTCGGCGAGAAAAATGCCGAGATCGATGGCTTGAAACTCCAACTTGGTGATCAGGCGGCAGAAATCGAAAAGCTGGAAGCGGAGGTTGAGCGGGCCAACCGAGAGTATCAAACTCTTGAAGAGCGGATCGCTACGCTGGAAACCAGGAACCGCCCGCTGGAAGAGAAGAACAGCACGCTCGAGGCCGATCTGACTCGCGCACAGTCGCAAGTCACTGCACAGGAGAATGCACTCAAGGCGATGGCAGCCGACCTTCCTTTAGAGACGGGGGAGAACACATATACTGAGATCTTGGAATTGATCAAAGACCTGGGTCAACCCACCACAACTCGTCCAGGGGATATCGGCATGAAGGGCAAGGAGATTGGAGAGCATGACTTTGAGCAATTCCGTGAAGAGTTTGTGCGGATGCAAAGCGAGTTGAAAGAGACCAGCGTTGCGCGACAGGCGCTCGATGCCCAATTAGCACGGTCGCAGGAGCAAGCGACGGAAGCGCAAGCCCTCATCAAATCCATTGAGAATGAAAACACGCGTCTCAGCAAGCGTGCAGATGAACTGAAAACAACCCTCGACAACACCCAACGAGATCTCCGCGAATTGAGGGATGAGCATGCCGAGGCCCTTGACAGCATTGATCGCCTTCAGGAAGAAAAGAAAAAGCAACCGTCTAGCCCGCCCCATTCTCCTCCTGCTCCTCGCAAAGACATCACTGCCCTGGAGGAGTCTCACCAGGCTCAGTTGAAGAGCCTTCAATCGGCCCATACTACCGCAATTTCGACCCTTCGCGCTTCTCACTCGGATTCCTCCCGCAAGCTCCGCGATCTCCTCGCTGCAGCCGAGGGGCGCGAATCAAAGCTGAAGGCCGATGTAGCGTCACTGCGCCTGTCGCGCTCGAATGATTCCGAGGTGCAGGTCCTTCGCAAAGAGATCCAACGGTTAGAATCCGTGATCGCCGTGAAAGATGAGACGGCTGCTACGATGGACCAGCGGATTGCGCGGTCCATCGAGAAACGTGAGAAAGAATGGGAGCGACGTGTAGACCTTTTGTTGAAGGAGCGCGAGCGCATGAGCCGGGTGCTGATGTGGACCTGGGGCGAGAAAGACTTGGGGGAGGACAAAGAAAACGTGGATGAGCATGGGCGTCGAAAGCAAGCATACCGATACAAGCACGCGAAGGCATCCGGACGAAAGGCCGGGATGGGCCCAGCTTCCTGAGCCTGATGCTACGTATTTACTGGGCATTTCCTACATGCATACATAGTTTCTGGGGCGGATGGGTCATTCCGGTGTTGAGGTGGTTTTTTCTTCGGGTCGCGGGATTGGTACTTCTGGGGGTTTGTCTGGCGTCAGTCTGTAATTTTCTGGGAGGCCTTCTATGACAACAATTTGTTCTTTTGTGATCGTCGCGTGTTGAATTGGAATACTGTAGAGCATCAGAAGATTAGCGTCCAGAAGATTAGGGTTGACCCCCACCTTCTTCCCCACACGGCGCTTACCCTTAGCGCTGTTATCGCGACCTTCCGTTCTCAGCCAGACCACTGACAACATCGTCAGCTCTGCCCTGTCACCTCCTGCTTGTGTTGGTGCGAGGACATCCTGTCGTGAACATGCCTCCAGTTCCGCTTCAGCCGCAGCAACATCGCGTGATATGTTACCATCAGACGCTTCGTCCAGACCGCGGGCAATATGTCTCAATGCTACCCCTCGTCCACAACAACACGGGAATCACGCATATCATCATTGCCGCTTTCCATCTGAATGCCGATCCAAACCATATTACTCTCAATGATGACCCCCCTGCACATCCCATGTATGATCCGCTATGGGCGGAAGTGCCCCTCGTGAAGCAGAAGGGGGTACGAATCATGGGAATGCTGGGAGGAGCGGCGCAGGGCTCGTTCCGGTCCTTAGATGGCGACCAAGAGAAGTTTGAACGCTACTACCGTCCATTATTGGAGGTCATCCGCCGGCACGAGCTGGACGGCATGGATCTGGATGTGGAAGAGATCATGTCGCTGCCGGGAATCATCCGCCTGATTGACCGTCTCAAGGCGGACCTGGGAGACAACTTTATCATCACTCTGGCCCCTGTCGCAGCCGCGCTGCTGGGTACGGGCAACCTCTCTGGATTTGACTATCGCGAATTGGAGCAGCAGCGAGCCTCCAAGATTAGCTGGTACAACGCTCAGTTCTACAACGGGTGGGGTCTTGCGGATGATCCTCGCATGTATGCGACCATCATCGCCCAGGGATGGTCGCCACAGCGTGTGGTGTACGGGCTACTGACGAATCCCGGGAACGGATCGCAAGGGTATGTGCCTCCGGAAACTCTGGCGGCCGTTCTGGGGGTGCTGGTTGAGCAGTTCCCGAATTTCGGCGGCGTCATGGGCTGGGAGTACTTCAATTCTCGACCGGGAGAGCGAGAAAAGCCTTGGCAATGGGCTGCGCAGATGTCGCTGATTATGAAGATGAGGGACGTCGTTACTGCTGCCCGCCAGCTACTCTCGGGGCCGATGACTTCTAGCTTGATGAATGTGCTTCGCGATATGGCCGGTCAACGATAGAGTGCACCGGTGGTCTATAGACACCAACTATATCATTATCACCACCACGATTATCGTCATTATGATGTTGCTTTACTTTTCCACAACTCATCAGGCACAATTCCAGAATACATGTCTCGCACATACTCTGTACTTTTTACCATCTCATGCATCACGTTCTTGACGCCTACCAATCCGCCTGCAGCCCTCTCCGCTGCAGAAACAATCCGACCTCGGCATCTCGTTGCCCCTGGACGATCTCCAAGATCCCCTGGGCACTTGTATCAGATCCTTCCAGTCCCATTGCAATGCGCTGCTTGCGGCCTTCTTCACCGGTCAAGTTCGACACCACATATCCTGGGCAAAACGCCCACACTTTGGCACCCCAGCTCCTATATGTCGCATACATACACACTGAAGCCATGTTCAAGGCGGCCTTGGAGACCCGGTATGCTTCGAACGGTGTCTTATAGTACGCTGAGTTCTCATCCGCGCGTTCGTTGATCGAGCCCAAGCGGGAGGTCACGTTAATGATGCGCGGGTCACTGGACTTCTGAAGCAGTGGGAGAAGACGCTCTGTGAGCAGGAAGGGGCCCACCGCGTTGGTGTTGAAGGTGTCGAGGAACTCTGTCCGTCGGTCGGTCGGTGCTGTGATGACGATGCCGGCATTGTTGACCAGGACGTCGAGCACCCCGTGGTCAGCGGTGATTTGGTCGACAGCTTGGCTGATTGAGATATCATCGGTGATGTCTAGCTGGATCATACTGAGCTGTCCGGCCGGCTTGCGGGCTTGGAGTTCTTCTAGCGCCTTTGTGCCTCGACTGGGGCTGCGGACGCCCATGATGACATGGTTGTTTGGGGATGCGGCGGCCAGGGCATAGCTGGTGTCATAGCCAATGCCCGAGTTGGCGCCTGTGTCTAGTTAGAAAGGGTTTTTTTTATTGGTGTGAGGTGTTCTGCTCTCACCCGTGACCAGAATGACTGTTTTGGCTGTCATTGTGTGCTTCCGAATGCTATGGATCTGATTGTGGCGGCAATGGGGGTGTTTGGTAGTTAGAGTTACGCAAGCAGGAGAGACTGCTTTATATCTATCCTGGTTTCTATATTATCCCCAGTGTCCTCAGTTGTCAGACGATGCTCGTCGTATGGAGATACGGGGTTAACCCCATTCCCCGTGTGCGTGAAGTCGGATTTAAGACGGCCGGAATGCCAACTGACAAATGGCCTATCGAAGAGAAAGAAAACTGTAAGCGGACGGAGATAGCGGACTTTTGGAAGGGCCCTCCTGTTCATCTCCTCAGCAAAGACCTGTTTAGAGATGGCGGATGCATCGTAATGGCCGATGTACTTGCTGTGGACTGGAGCTGTCCCGAAGAGGAAATGTCCTGACGACGTCATTCCGCGATGCGCGGACAACAACTCTTCGTCCACCACAACTCCCTCCCTCGTTCCCAACCGCCACCCCCCGCACCCAGAACCCACCTCGAAACCTCGCTCCGAAGAAGTTCGCGCGCAATAGACATGATATAGGCTAATCAACACGCCATTCCTGCTTACACAACACCATGGTGTCCCTGCCGCGGGTGGCCGCGGCCACTAGCTCAACCCTGCTTCGCTTCGTTGCCTTCTTATTCCTCCGCTGGGTACGCCATTTCCCCCAATCATGATTCATGCAAATGCTAATCTTATAACCCAGATACCCAGTCATCATTTCACTCATATCGTCGCCACCTCGCTGGTGGTCTACCTGTCCTCCCTCTTCTACTGTCGTCAGACGGCCGACCAAAACATTCCGAGCCGCAAAGCAGCAAAAGACACGGATGGCAACCCATGTAAGCTATCTCGCAGGCCAATCTCCCAATCGATCATCGCCTGACCATATTTGACAGCCCGTTCAAGCCCGGATAGTGTTTTAAAAGTCCTGCTGACCGGCCTGCCCTCGGCAAGGTGGCCCCTGGCATCTCGTCTCACCGCACTAGTCAACATCCTTCTTACTCTGCTCACACTAGACTTCCTGCTCCGGGGATTCATTTTCTACCCTGGAAACGAGGTGTCCTTTTCCCGCATTGGATACGTGTCCCCAACGACTGCGAGTCTGCTTATACGAGAGCCAGACCCCGCCCAGCTTCCTCTAGTTGTCTTCTATCAGCAAGCGGAAGATCCGGACCCGTCGAAGTGGACGGAAGAGGGCATCATCTATCGCCTGGACGACTCGACGGACTTCACCGCCACCGTGACCTTCCGGAATCTGAAACCAGACTCGCCCTACCGCTACTCCCTGTCCAACAATGGCACGGGTTCCTTTGTCACGGCACCTCTGCCCGGCACCGAATCCGCCCACCACCTGAGCTTCCTGACCTCCAGCTGCATGAAACCCAATTTCCCTTACATACCGACATCCCACCCTCTCCGCCTCATCGGCATCGAGAAGATGACCCATGCTATTAGCAAGCTGCCCTCCCTTCTCCGTCCGGCCTTCATGCTCTTCCTCGGCGATTTCATCTACATCGACGTGCCTCAACGCTTCGGCTCCTCTGTTTCCCACTACCGCAGCGAATACCGCCGCGTCTACTCATCTCCCTCCTGGTCCCTGCCCAGCGATGACCCAGCCATCAGTCTACCCTGGATCCACACTCTGGACGACCACGAAATTGCCAATGACTGGTCAAAAGGCAACACCACCGCCCCCTACCCAGCCGCCGCAGACCCCTTCATCCACTACCACGTCAGTGTCAACCCCCCCATC
>RHLO01000405.1:0-14112 GCA_003719415.1 Aspergillus olivimuriae | reverse complement strand
ATTATGTACGCCTTCCCCCGCACTCTCCACTGATTCATCACATCCGCCAACCAGAACACCCCCTCCGCGACATGTCCAGACGCCCACAGCTGCTGCGCCTTGGCCATACGCGCGTCCGTCGTCAGCGAGAGCATGTCGCTTTCCCAGACGGGCGGGTTGGGCCCGCCGCATTGGGCATTGAGGGCGTCGACGGCGCTGTGGTGGAGCTTGGGCGAGGGCCAGAAGCCGCGGAATTCGCAGACTCGGGCGCGCGGCACGGGTGTGTTGGTTTGTTCGTCGTGGGTGATGGTCGAGAGGGTGAAGGTTGAGGAGCCGGTTTGGGTGAGGTGGGTTTGGAGGAGGGGGCGCCAGGGGGCTTTTGCTGTTGCGGCGGTGGTTCGGGCGGTCATTTTGGGCGAGGTGGGTTTGGTTGTGGGTTGTGAGGTGTGGTGTGGAGGGAGGGATGGGAATGGTGGTTGAGGAAGGGAAGGGAGAAGGTCGAAGTTGGAGGGATGGACGTCATCGCTTGGTTTTGGGTGCCGCCGGATTAGATCGGTGGGGTTGATCGGCCCGCTAAGGGATGTTTATTTCGGACTACAAGTACATACGTGCTGTTGCTATTACACGACGACTACCATTCGCTTCTTATGTGCGTTGGTTGAAGAGAGGTCATGGACTGGATTAATCTATTGATTTGGATATGAAAGTCATATGAATCCAGCTGGTGATGTTGTGTTTCTCGATGACCATCTACAGAGGACTTGCCGACTACTAAACGGGATAAGATGCGAAGATTCACAGGGTTTGCCAGGGTGCAGAGACCAGAGATGTTCCATCTAAAGAGGCTTGCTCAAGGACAAATACTCTCTTGCAGTATCATAAAGAGCGATAGGTCTGCAGAGGAGGGATCTTTCGTTCCTGGATTCATCCGACAAAGAAATTCGTCGACAAAAAGCGATGGAATAAATATAGGACCAATGAACCACAAACCATGAACCATGTTTCCGATTCCGCTCGTTGTCCGAGAGAATCCCCGGGTCATGCACAGACAATGAAACTCTTTAATTATATCAGTGTTGGCACCTAGAATCGGGTAGTCCCTTCATGGACTTGTTCAGCACGTGGAATACGCCTTTAAGATCCTCGCAACGACACAAAGTTTTGCACAAAGAACAAAACCCCCGTTTTCTTTATGCGCATCGAGAGAAACCACCGTTTCATGATGTCTTCGATGCATCGTTTGGTCTATATAAACCATCTGATTCTTCGTCTTGCTCGGTCTCGATCTAACGACACCTACTCGACTTCTTCTTTCACTATCAGAACAATACTCTAGGTACTATCCTCATCTTACCTTACCCTTTTCCCTTCATCCCACAGGCGATGAACCTATTAACCCGTCTATTTCCCAGACAATCCTTTGTTGTGCCTCCCTCAACGAGCGCAATGCAGCAGACACCCCCGTGCTCCAAGTGCGGTACCTCGCGCGATGGACAGCGCTCGGAATCCGGGCTTTGTTCAGCTTGTTCACAGGCGGGGACCGTCCAGGTAGAAGCAACCCAGAAAGCTGCCCCTGCATCTGGAGTGAGCTCTACCCAGGTTGAATCCACCGCCAGTGAACCTTCTCGAATTCCTTCTACCCAGATCGACCCTGCACAGTGCCCGACCACTAAGTCCCAAACTACTACCGTCGCAACTGCGACCACTCGAGCTTCGGGTGGTGCCCTTGCGAAAGCTATCCCAGCGTTTAGTAGTTGGCGCCAACCTAGCTTTGATTCAGAGGAAGAAGATTACTGGACCGTGGATCATGATTCGGATGACCGTGAATGGGATGAGGAGTACGAGGAAATGATGAAGGAAGAGCAGGTTCAAGAGCAGAGTCAAGAGTTGCTTCTTCAAAAGTTTACCGAGTCTGAGCAGCGACTTTCTGAAAGTGCGATTGAGGGTCGGGATGAGGTGAGTTTCTAATCTGCTTCTGATACTGACGTGTCTTTTTCTTCATTTCAAAGACGAAGGCTCATACTAACAACGTATATAGGGCGCTACAGACGAGTCTACTCAGCCACCAGTGAACAACGAACAGGAGAAGGGTGCTACCAGTACTCCTCCGGTTTCTCAGAATCCCCCTTCTCAGGATTCCACTCCTAGAGAATATATCGAGGCTACGACCTCCAACTCCGCAGGCAAGGCCAAGCTCACTCCCGCATGTCCCAACTGCAAGCGTATCAAGATCCGGTGCGAGCATCGCCAAGTGATCGATGAGAATGGAAACATCATCCCTGGTGGTCAGTCACACCATTGTTCTCCCCTTTATCCCCTCATGAACTCCTCATTAATCAAACTCACAGCCGCCCCTGCTGCGTCTAGAAAACGCAAGCGTGAAGACGACCCCGCTGAATCCTCAACGGACAATGATAAGTCCAACTCTCCCGACCAAGACCAATCCGGTGGAACTGACGCTCCTCCCCCTCCAAAGCGTGTCCTTCGTCTCCGCCCGCCTAAGCCCGTCAACGCACAGGTCCTTTCTCAAAGTCCTCAGCTTACGGCTAAAGATCAAGCTGCGAAGCAGACCAGTGGTCGGGGCCGCAAGCGCAAGGTTGATGAGGATGAGGGCAAGGATATGACTGCCAAGTCTCTGCCGGCTAAGCGCAGTCGCAAGGGCAAGGCTAAGAAGGAGGATACTCCTCCGTCTAGTCAGATACTACTGGCGTCTTTGGGCGGAAATGGCCAGGATGCGTCTCCTCTCGCTGTGCATGTGGAGCTGAGTCGGGAGCTGGAGGCGAAGCTTCAGAAGTGTCGGGGTACTTTGCAGACGACCATTCATTCTATTGGGGATGCGAAGGATATTCTGGATGGTTGGTTGGAGTCTTGGAAGAAGCAGAAGTGATTGAACATTTGTTCTATATCTTTGATTATGTTGTTATAGACTGCATCTGGGGAAGGGGTTCTTTTTCGCATATAGACGGGGGTGGCGTTTTTGTTTGATTTGCTTTCAGTTCCAGCCACATCAATGAATATGATATATTAGCATTGTCAAAGTCACAGCTTTATATCAATCACTTGGAGTTGCTCCTGTGATTACAAAAAAATACTGTATCCAGATTTTCTAGCAGCTTTTGTCTATACCTCAATTAGAGAGCCGACGCACCAGGCGCCAATCGGACCTTCACAACCATCCGGTCAACCGGCTTTGCCGTCACTTGCATGATCTAACACAGTCAGCAAGCCAAACAGTCATAGTCCACAACAAAGGGCCAAATCTTACATTATACAATTCACCCTTGACTGCGTACTGGCCCTTGTCATTCAAGACCGGCTGGCCCGTACTATCACGAGCAATCTCTCCCAGCCCAACCTTCTCGAAATCATACCGTCGCACCGTACAAGCCAGAATGACCCGAGCCTCGAGGTTCGCCAATTCCTGCCCGATACAATTTCGCGGCCCTCGCTCAAAAGGTCTCCACGCAGTAGCCGGAATTCTAGCCGGATCGCCATCACCTTCTTTCACGACATCGTTGGTTTGCATGCTGGTGTCGGTATCGCCCAGCCACCGCTCGGGTCGGAACTCGTCCACCGTAGGGCCGTAGACCGCCTCGTCTCGCTGGATGATCGTCTCACAGTTGTAGATCACTGTGCCATCAAGACAAAGCGAGTTCCCATCGGGAAGTTGCACATGGAAGCCCGTTCCGTAAGGAACGCGTCGCGCCGTTCCTGAGGGTGGGTAGAGTCGTAGAATCTCCTTGATGACGGCGGAAGTATACGACATCTGACTGACCAGATCCTCCCGCTTCTCGGAAAGAAGCATCTCGCGTACCTCTCCGGGGGAGGTGTTCGGGCCAAATATCTCGTCCAGCTCGCTTCTCATCGCGGTAAGAACGCGCGGTGTGCGACTTAGCTCGTAGAATGCCCACTGCAGGAGGATGCTGGTTGTATCGTGGCCGGCAAAGAGGAAGCTTTTCAGCTGATCGCGGGTCTGCGCTATGATGTGCGCGTCTAGCTGATCGATATCCTGCAGACTCAGAGATAGGACACTGCGGGACTTTTGCGTCTTTCCCTCGGACGGGGGCGGTGCTGTCTTTAATTGAGCGAACTTTTTCTTGATATGCGCGCTGAGAATGGCGTCGATGCGTCTGGTTAGGAACCATCGGTAGAGTATTGTGCGCGGTTTCAGCCAGGTCCATTGGGTGCTGCTGCTGGTGCGGTAGGTATGGGTTAGTTTGCGGTAGAGCTGGACTAGCTCGGTTTGGTTTTCTTTGCCGACTTGGGCGCAGAGATCTTCGTCCATTGTGACGGCGCCTATGAGGTTATTGGTTAGGGATGTTGAATACACTATTTGGAAGGGTTGTACTGACCGATGATGTCGAAGGTGAGGTTGATGCACAAGTCCTCTAGAATGAACTCTTCGCCCGTTTGGGCGAATCGATCGAGATTTTCCATGAACGGCCATGCTTTGTCCATGATGCAGGGTAAAAGACTCATCAAATGTTTCGGCGCAAACCCGGGGTTGAACCTCTTGCGAAGTCTTTTCCATTCTTCGCCCTGGGAGCAAGTCAAAGATCAGAGCTTAACTTCGATTATCACACTGGGAAAATGCGGACGAGGTAAGCTGCTTCAGCACATACATAGGCAGTAATGATTGAGTATGGTCCCAGTAAGGGTGTGAGAGCGCTGGTCGTGGGAGACTTTGACGGACTATAGGGGAGCTCCTTCGAGCTCCTTGACACCTGTTCTGCAACCTTGTGGCTGCATATAACAGCCAACGGGTATTGGACCGGTCGCAAATCCAGTATATACAGCGGCGGGTTGTGCAAGTGCTTTCGTATCTCCATGAACACAATGTCTACAGCGTCAATTGAGAACCGCCAACGAGGCAACGAGAGAGCGGTCTTACCAATGTGTCTTTTGGGCTCTCCTGCCATGATAAACACCTGCAATGCAGTTAGGTGTCCCCATATGGGCGAGGATTTTAGCTGCGGCCAAGCAGCAAACTGCTCGACGCGACAGTAGCGCAGCTTGTTGCAGACATAGAAGACGATGAGAGGGACAACGGTTAGGAAGATCATGCGCAGAATCATACTGACATGCCGCTATTAGATGGGACGGCGTGCCAGGGGAGAGAGGTTGAAGATCTGGGAAAGGGAGGGTGTGGCGGAGAGAAGGGGTGCAGCTGGAATGGGCCCTGATCATTTACTATTAAACCGGATTTCTGCAGAACGGCATTGACTTTCCATTTTTAGAATAGGGTTAGCTTAGCATTGCTTTTTCACTCTAGAGTTCGCTAGGATTATCATAGAAGTATCCCTAATACAAAGACTCATTACTCGCAGACTACGCATAAAGTAGGCTGGATATAATCCAGGGCAAGTCCTAATTATTTCAAGATTTTTACTAATTGCTTGGCAGCTTGGTGGGTCAGAGCTGTTCGGGTCCAACCCGAAGAACCCGCAGGTTCATAGTTTTCAGGGCGGGTAAGACCCGAAAACCCACTGCTCACATCAGGAATCCTTTAGCGTCCGCAATGCATAGGGAACTTGAAGGAAGAGTTTCGAGAGCGAGAGTTCTACCATAGATGCAAAACAGGTACTTTCGATGATTATTCTATGGGGGGACGATGCAAGTGATTCAGCCTTCTAATCTACATCCTCCTCTACCCTTGCCTTGAGCGCTTGGAACTCCGCCTCCTTATCAAGCTCCTCTTTCATTGCCGCCCATTCCACATTATACTACTTAAGCTGCTCCATCTTACTGTTCACAAATAGCTCAACCTTAGGGCTGGTAACTGTCCCGAGTTCATCTATGGAAGTTAGAAGCTGTCGGAGAGTAAGCCAGGCCCAGCTGTTGGGAGCTTCGAAGCAGGAGTATATTAATTTATGAAACCAGAGCTTTCCATCCTCTAAAGATTCGCGCATGAGGCCCGCCATACTGGGCATCGAGCAACTTTCAGCCCTTTTATGCTGCTTCTCTTTCAGTGAATTGGTAAATGCCTTGAACAGGGAGCTGTACTAAGAAACATCCTCATCTTCCCAGTCAAATGTTCTCTTCAGAAGTAGCCACCGCGGTGGGGAGTAAAGCATCTGAGATGGTGCTGTATATGCCCATTCCCAGTCTAGCACAGCGACGATCTTCAGATCTTATACGTTGTTGATGAGTATGTTCCTAAATCAGAAATCGTCGCAAATTAATTTGAAGGGGCCATGGTCATACTTATAGTCAAGGAAACGTGGCACAAGGGCCGTAAACATCTTATTATGAAGATATTTGTGACGCGCATCT
This sequence comes from Aspergillus olivimuriae, assembly GCA_003719415.1. Classification (NCBI taxonomy): domain Eukaryota; kingdom Fungi; phylum Ascomycota; class Eurotiomycetes; order Eurotiales; family Aspergillaceae; genus Aspergillus; species Aspergillus olivimuriae. The sequence goes on along the minus strand of RHLO01000405.1, from coordinate 7,860 downwards.
TCCAAATCTTTAATTAAATTTGGTTGGTCTAACAGATGCTGCACGTCTTGTTTGACCACATATTGAAAATAGCTGCTGGCTGAAGAAAATGTTCTAGAAAGATGGTCTATGATATCCGTAGTGTCAGCTGGCTGCCTTATAGAAATAAACGAAGAGAGAGTATACTACTGATACAAACACCCCTGTGACTCTCTATTTCATTCATCTTCAATGTTAATGGCCTTGAATCAATACCACTATTGAGATTCGCGTTCTCAGAGAGCGAACCAATTTACGGAAAATTATGTGCCGAAAGGTCTAGCAAGAAATTCGCAATTTAGCGGTATATTATTTCCAGTTCCTCGTCACGGATGTCAAGCCGGAGAGAGTGGGCTTCTTCTGGGCCAGGGCCTTGCCTCAAGATCACGTCCAATAGTTCTCCCTCAATGAACTCCATAATGATGAACGCCCCGAGGCCAAGCGGATTCTCATGACTGAGCCCCCATGCTATAACAGATGGTATAGGGATGTTCGTCTTCTCTTTGATGAACGACATTGTGGCAGCCTCGTGGGTAATTTTTTCATCACCATCCATTACTCGGCCAGGCACAGCGAACCGTACCATCCATTGTACACCATCATCGAATTTGATTCTGAAACTCCAATTGAATGATCCGCAGCTATCACCGACAATCTCTGAAGGCTGATTATCACGAAAAGTTGAAACCCAGTTTGCAATTGGCGGGCCCTTGGCGCTGTTAAATCGTCTAGCCCAAGAAAGGGACTCAGCGTAATGAGAAGCTTGGACGCGTTCGTCCCAGTCCATGGCATGAATCGATCGGAAGAGCAGCTATCTTGGCTTGACTTATATTCTGCACAAAGCGGGGATAGACAAGTTGACAAAGAGGATGTGAACCGATGGAAGAAAAGACACGGGCTTCTATTTATTCCGGGGGCCTTTGGGTGTTGGGAGGCGAAGTATAGTGATGTCACATGACATTTGGGTTGGAAAGATCCGCTCATCCAAACGCTGGGGAAAATAGGTGCTTAGTAGTTGAGGTCTCGGTGACCAAGGCTATCGGAATGTCCATCGTATATTCTGTTGCCCCTTTCTCTTGTAAGTAAATGTGGCTCTTACTGACGGCTGATGGATCAGGGACGCTCATCTAAGCCAATAGAGCCAGAATTCTTAGTACTGTTGGTGTGCTGAAATGAGGCTGCATATACGGTATAAAGTGAGTCAACATTTAGGAGGCAAATAAATCATTTTCCCCTTAATACAAGCCATTAAATATTGGTTAATATAATGTGAGCGGTGAATACTTTATGAAAAAGGTTTAAAGGCATTTAAAGGCCCCCTCTAGGTCAATACTGAAGGGGTGGGTGTCATGGCTGACACTAAGGACCTCACCACCTCCATAGTAATCCTGACTTAGAGTTGTACGGGAACTTGTGAAATCCGCCCCGGACCCGCAATGGGGCTGTGGGATCCAGAAGGCTGGACCGGACCACTTTGGCCAGACATCCAAGCGAGAGCCATGCGCTGATTGTATCCAGAGGGGCTTATGGGTACAAGACGCGGCGGCAAAGTCGGTCAAATGCAGGGCGTGATTGGCAAGCCGATTTTTGTTTCAAGGACGCGGGGCTCCGGTTCAATCCTATTTAAAGTATCTCGATATCTTCGGCCTCAACACAGCATTCACCATCCACCCTTTCTTTTTTTTCCCCCCCTTTTCTTCACATATATGGGCCTCCAGCTCCTAAATGGTCCCTTCCAATGGCTCTTGCGAAGATACCCGGCCGCTTTCCAACTGCTTTCTATACAGAATAGTGCATCTATAATTCATACTGAACGTTGAGGAACTCGCTTGATAGGTTCCTATGACTGCTGTCATGGCTCAAATGATTTTTATCCCAGGCAAAAAGACTTTCATCTCAAAGCAGTATGAAACGATTTCATCTTTGTTCCTTTCAAATCACAGGTTCATCGGGCTTGCGTCATGCTCTAGCGCTGGAGCTGACTGCTGACAGAATGGGCGACATGGCTTAACATACTTATCTTAAGGAGATCTAGTCATCGCATACCTCGCACACCGAGGCGAACAATTGATATTGTGGATAAATCATAGCGACTGACGTTGGGGGTATCTTGCTGTCCCATGACGCTCGTATACAAAGAACTAAGAGCACTACTTTTCGTAGCCACGATGGTATATACCGACATGTCAATGTCTACATCACTAAGATACCCTTTAACTAGATCCGCTCTAGCGGAATTCATCTCACTCGCGGCTGGAGCCTCAATCCGTGGCGTAAATCAACCAAGCCCCGCAATCCTCTGCCGAATACGAGAATCAGACTTATATCTCCTTCATATCCACTGATTAAAACGGGCAACTTGATGGACCTGTCCACTGCCAAACCTCTCCCATCGAACCTTGCTCCGTACATCCTACTCAACGTACATGTGCTTCCCCACCAGTCCCCCAGTCCATCATGCGTCTAATCCACATCGACGACAGTGGCCACAAACTGGCCATGAAAATGGTCAACGACCAAGATGCCCCCAAATACGCCATTCTCTCCCACACCTGGGGCGACGAGGAAATCACCTTTGACGATATGCGTAGCAGCCCCATCGCAGACAGCGAAGGGTATCGGAAAATCCAAGAATGTTGCAAAACCGCTTCGCCGACGTACCAGTACGCATGGGTGGATACCTGCTGCATCGACAAGACAAGCAGCGCGGAGCTGTCTGAAGCGATCAACTCGATGTATCGCTGGTACGAGGAGGCTGAGGTCTGTTATGCGTATCTTGCTGATGTTCCGGCGGTGAAGTTTGCGGAGAGTCGATGGTTCACCCGGGGGTGGACGCTTCAGGAGCTGATTGCTCCGAAGGAAGTGGTTTTCTTCGATAACGAGTGGAATATCCTCGGGACTAGGGATAGTTTACAGAATGAGATCTCCGAGCGGACTCATATTCCCGTGGCGATTCTGAATGGATCGCAGGGTCTGGAAAGCATGAGTGTTGCTCAGCGGATGTCGTGGGCTTCGCAGCGGCAGACGACTAGGCTTGAAGACCAGGCCTATTGCTTGATGGGCATCTTTGGGATCAACATGCCCTTGCTTTATGGAGAGGGAGACAAGGCATTTATCAGACTACAAGAAGAGATTATGAATGTCTCGGACGACCATACAATCTTTGCATGGAAGGATGAAGACGATAAAGAGGGCGACGGTGGTCTTCTGGCTAGCTCTCCAGCTGCATTCAGCGACTCACACGACATCATCGTCAAGTCGGGACCTTCAGTCTCTACCAAGGCTCCCTGGAGACTCGACAATAAAGGTCTCCATCTGCAATTGTACACCATGGCAGTCGGTCCTGGCGGTCTGATCTTGGCTATCCTTCCCTGCACGGAGGTCGGGATGGACGAGGATTGGATGGGAGTCTATCTGCGGGATAGAACCCTGACCATGGAATATTTTGAACGAGTGGCCAAGACTGAATTGGTGCCTGTTGACCTCAGACTATTCCGACCAGCCCAGTATCCTCCGCGAATGCTGTGTGTTCAACGTCAACGCCTCGCGACGAGTAAAAGAAAAAGCACCACCAAGAAAGACCAACAAAAATCGCCGAATCATCCACCCGTTCCCGAGCTGGTTCTATATACCTCACTGACCGATGACTCTCCGACGCAGCAAGACTCAACGTCTTCTCCCGTGGAAAGCGGCCCCACGGCTCTCTGCAACGCAGCAACGGAAGGGAACCTGCATCGTATCTGGTCACTCCTCTCCCAGCCTCGACTCAGAGCCGATCAATCAGACACTCACGGCCGGGCTCCTCTCTCATACGCAGCAGAGAACGGGCACCTCGACATCGTATGGCTGCTCCTGACGCGAAGCGACGTGAACCCCTTCTCCGCAGACAACGCCGGCATCACCCCCGCACTGTATGCCGCACGAAACGGCCATAACCGAGTTCTCGCAATCTTCCTTGCCCTGAAGGACAGCCAAAATGACATCCACGATACTCATGGAAGGACCCTCCTCTCATACACCGCGGAGGGCGGCCATGAAGCCGCAGTCAAGATGCTCGCGTTGCGGAGCGACTTCGATCCCGACTTCGAGGACATGGACGGCCAAACGCCCCTGTCCTGGGCGGCGCGCCGGGGCCATACCAGCATTGTCCAGCTCCTAGCCGACCACGGCGCGGATGTCAATGTGGCGGACGTGCGGGCGAAATTGCCGATCTGGCATGCGGTCGCGAACGGACAGATCGAGACGATGCAGAAGCTCATCGAGCTCGGCTCGGTGGTACCGCATACGCCGTTCTCGCTGCCGGCGAGCACCGTCCCGCGGGACGAGATCATCTGCACGCTTGCCGAAGCAGACGCGACGTTCCATCCCGAGGACTTGTCCGGGAATGGGGTTCTGATCTGGGCGGCTGAGAACCGTTACGAGGCGATCTTCGATATCCTGCTCCAGGGGGTCACGGACATCAACCTTCGGGACGGCTTTGGAAGGACGATTCTTTCCTGGAGTCTGGAGCATGAGGCGACGGACATCTTCGAGAAGTGTGTTGCCCGCGGCTTGGACCTAGACGCCAAATGCATGCGTCACCAGGATACGCCGCTCGCCTGGGCTGCTCGAAACAAGCGGTACGACGTGTTCCGCACGCTGGTCAAACTCGGGGCGAACGTGAACCCATCAAACGGTTTCCTGCCCCATATTTCAACCCCTTTAGGTTGGGCGTTTAAGGAAGGAGATAAGAGTCTCTTCACGTTTCTACTTGACCACGGCGCCGATGTCTATTCCGCAGACCATTATAACGTGTTGTATCTATGGGCCTGTCGGGAGCCCGGCTACGAAGACTGGGTGCGGATTTTCCTCGACTACGGTGCTGATCCTAACTATATGGAAGATGACGGTAATCCGCCGCTGTACGAAGCGGCATATGGCAAGAACCCACAGGTGATGAAGCTGCTTCTGGAGCGTGGTGCCGATCCCAACGCAGGCAGTGGCATCGGCCTCGAACCCTTGATACATCATGTGGCGAAGCAAGAGCTCTATGAGATGGCGTCCATGTTAGTTGACCAAGGGGCGGATGTCAACGCGTGCAAAGACGATGGCACTTCGGCGCTTGCAGCAGCGGTTGGGAACAACGATATCAAAATGGCGACGCTGCTGCTCGACCACGGAGCCAACCCAAACACCAAGGACCGGCAGGGCACCTCGCCGTTGATCCACGCGCTAAGAAAAAATTATCAACAATTGATCAAGCTTCTGCTCGAGAATAAAGCGGATCCGAATGTCCGTGATGGATACGGCACACCGGCCGTCGTGGAGGCGATGGACTGGAGTGGCAGGTTGGCCAAGATGCTTATTGCGTACGGAGCGGACCCACGAGCGGAGGACAAAGATGGCCGGTCAGCAGCAAAGTATGCGTAGGGGTCGATTGATCTGGACTGGAGTTGAGCAAAACATGACTATTCAATTGCGGACTGGGTATTAGTATTACATATATAAGCAGTGATGATATAGAAAAAATCTATCCAAAAGAAATTGATGGGCCTGGAGGTATTTGTGTCGATAGATCGATCTTGCTCATCGCTTGTCTCTGGTCGGCTCCCATGATTGACGTATGGATCAGCTTTTTGGGTTTTGTCACCGACTGCGGGCCCCAGATATATTTCTCCCTGGCTCGAGACAATGACACGGTCACCTACACATCAGACGAGTTTTGTAAACCATAAGGCTGATCATAGCATGACGAGTGGACAAAAAAAGTCAGCGTCAGTGCATGCATTTGGGTCCCCTACAGATCACTGTAGTTGAGTGGTCATCTCTCCAATAATGACCATGGGACTGGAAACGCATCTACTCCGGAGTACGCAAATCGAAAACGATCATTAGATCAATAAACTTGAATGAAAGACTCTTTCACGACATTCTGATAGGCCCTTCGGTGAATATAGCCTTTCTCCTCTGTACTATGTAGACGACGGAGACAAGACAGCCATGCATGGGACCTACGGGCAACAAAGGCAGCTATGGGGATCACGACCCATGGTTCAACCCGGTCACTCCGATCTCCCCATTTGTCCACCTGCATGCCACTTCAAAGGATCCGACGCTATCTGCTCCGTCGTCCCGGAGTTCTTTGGAGGACCTGCCGTGCGTCTCTTTGCCAACGCACGACGCAGCGAACGGCAGGTGTTGGATCAGCATGCCAAGCTCCATGGATGGGCCTCCCCTGCGCGACGAAAGCACTGCTCGGTTGAATGACCGAGGGGATTGGCTGGGAGGATGGTGCTACCGTGGTTCGTCACGCTATCTGGCGTATCCCGCGGAGGTTGACATGGGTGGACGGACGGTGCCGCAGCTCGGCCACGGGCCGCGTGGATGTGGGTGTCCTGGTCGGGAAATTGGTACTTTTGTGACGGATATGGGTGATCTCATCCTTTGTACGGGGGAGCTTCGGATGATCTTGGCTAGACCACTGGGTGAAGGGATTTCCTGACTGGAATATTTGTTGACCAGCTTAGTGGTCGGACCTGTCGGGATGAAAAGGTTGGATGATTTCTGGTGGAATCTCTGACAATATTCACCGATCACGTCGTTGAAAGACTGTGGGATGGACAGAGACGGCTGGGAAACGGTCGATCGAATCATTTGGAATAATAGTTATCGTGAACCGGTCATCCTGGCCCATACCCCAGCGGGATCATAAGACATCAAACTCTGGGACTTTTGTCCCTCGTGTGGCATCCCGGTCCCGGTCATCGTGGAGCCCGTCTCCATCGCATGGACAGTCCCTCCCATGATCGGCCCCCAGGACCAAAGGAGACGATCTCCCCCCCCCCGGTCGCGATGGTGGACTGGTCCTGCGCGCTTCGCAACCGGATTCGTCCGTGGCGACCATCGACCGTTACGTGTCCGGACTCGCTTGGGCGTCGGAAACCGTTGACATGCATGGATGATGCTGCGGGGGGACTTGATGCTTGATGAGGTGTAGGCGGCGGTTTCTTGTGGTCTACATTTTTCCGTATCCGATGGACGGGAGTTGTTGCGCTGAACCAAGATAGTGGAAGTGATGGAGTTCCCTGGTTCCATGGGTCGGGGACGATCATGTTTGTGGTTGAACTTTGATCTGATGGCAGGCGGACGACTCCGTACATCGTGACGATTGCGTCCATGAATGAACATGAGTGGATGCTCTCCCATCCTCGGCATGGGGCATCTGGAACGAGATTGTCTGGCGTCTGGATCGTGCTTGCATGGCTCACCGCTGATTCGGATTCGGGACCATCTCGACCGACCAATCCATCGAGTCTACGGAGTATCTGAAAGAACGTAGAGACAATCGTGCCACGGATCACAACCAGTGGTGCCGGGACATCGTCAGAATTCCCTGGACGAGAGGAATGGATCCGAGCATCCATCATCCGACAGAATCAACGTGTTGTACGACTTCCCCTCCGGTCGTTTTGGCCCGGAGAATCCCTCAGGGCGCCCAGGTAATAATGGATTCCCCACGGTACCGAACGCCGTATGAGACCGGGCACCTCACTCCTCGGCGTATCGTCACCGACCTGTATGAGTCCCCGCAGTGCGCCCAATCCCGCGCCCACACCGGGTAATGCTCCGTATCATCGTCGCTCGGGCTTCCCTTCGGGGAATGGGCAAGCCCCCCGAACCATACCAATACAGGGATATTTTCCCTGCCCAGCTGTCCTCCCGTCCCGTCTCCTCTTTCTCGCCCGTCTGCGCCTCTCCACCTCTTCTCCCCCCGTCCTTCGCGATCCTTCTGTTCCCTTTTCCTCCCGCCACGATTGCTCCTCACCTGTGGTCTCTCCTCGCTCATCTCCCCCCCAATTCCCC
>RHLO01000403.1:0-14131 GCA_003719415.1 Aspergillus olivimuriae | reverse complement strand
AGTGGGGGGTGGTGCAGGGGATGGAGAGGGAGATTTTGACGGTAGCGTTTGAGGGACATGCGGACCGGGAGGAGGCGGTTCGAACGGCCTTGGATAAGGTGGAGACGAATGTGGATGATATTAGTGATGAGGAGAGACAGCGGCAGGACCAGACGCCGCGGAATCCGAAGAAGAGGGTGATGGAAGCGAATTTGATGGGTTAAGTTTCTGGATTTGGGTCCGAGAGATGATCTATCGATCTGTATATATAAATGCCATCATACTTGCATATCTGTATTCTTCCGGGACTCTACGCAGCTCTTGTCGCACCCTCACCACACTACATACCCACCGTGGGCATATGGGGCTACGGTGCAAACACACGGATCGATCAATGCAACAGTGAATATAAACGAGCGGACAGACATTCACCACCCACGAGGTACATCGGGGCCAACACAACCAGCAGCATACCTACCCAGAGACCTCCAACCTCCACACCGCTTGCCTCGAGATTCTCCAATGTATACCCAGGGTATTAGCGCGACCCTCGATTTCTCAGTTCACTATCTTGGAGCACCCTAAATCGAAGCTAGATCGGAACGCCATCAGTGCCCATCGCAATACTGGCGTTCGCATCTCTACTTCCAGTTAGTCTATGCTAAACCAACTCCTAGCAAGGGTTGGTCGACATACCCGGCGGCAGCGACGCTGATCCTCACGGTCCCGCTCACGGTCACAGTGCTAATTAAACGTCTCAGTCCTTCTGCATCGAAGATCGAGACGAGCTTGATACATACTCGGATACACTCCTGGTAGCCACGCTGGCAGTGGTGCTCGAGGTCGACGTCGGTAGCAGCCACGTCAGCATCGGCAACCGGGCTCGCGATGGCGAGAACGGCAAAGAAGAGAGTCAAGGGGAGATGGAACTTCATGGTGACTGGATCTTGGGATCGAGGAAAATTGTAATGGTGAGATAGCTCTGGGGAATTTGAAGCGAGTTTTTTCCCTTGGAAGCCTGGAGGTCGGCTCTTTTATACCATAAAATGTCTTCAATTGGCCAAGGCTTGAGTGAAATATTTTGCAGTAGGGTGCTTTGAAAGATTAAGAAGCTACCATAAGCTGACGGTCGAGGCTACAATAGACTTGGTGAGCTCTTCTCCTCTTTCCTGCTATGAGGAGTCACCAGATGTATAGACTGACCACTTGACTGGCTCGACTGAGCCTGGATCACACTTTACTATCAGCTTCATCAGGAAGCTGTTACACGGGTCGGTTGCAGTAATCAAATACTGGCTTGAAATACGAGGTATGCTGTGTTCCTGAGGCATAGTCTCGATTGAGGCCATAAAATCGACGCGTCATTGAACCGTTCATCCTCGGTGCCAGTGCATTCTGCTGGCCAGATGTGCTTGTTGTCAGATAGATGAGGTAAAGGTCTGTACTTTAGGCATACCTCCAGTGGGGAGAAAAGTGCTGTCATTCTACCTTGTATTGGGATGCCATGGAGTTCAAGCATATGGCATGATCTTCCGATGTGTCCTTCGTGTGACTGTGCTTGAAGCGTGGAAAAGTGGAGAGAATCCTTGACGAAGGGTGGCGCTCTGTCGTGACTATTAGAATGGGCTGGCAATTGAGAGGAAAAGAGTCGTGTAGGACATTTTCTGCAATATTGACATCTACTCTTTCCTTCAAACCCAACTAAAATCCTCTCAATGTAAACACGAGTAAAGTAAATTAGGGTTATCGTTATCTTATCGCGATCTTCTCCGCCGGACAAGCGGAACTCGCACTTCCCCGCTGGAAAACCCTCCCTCAACACTAGATAAAAGGCCACCATCATGGATCTCCCTACGATCAGCGTACAAAGGGCCAGTCCAGACGGGTCCATTATGCAAAGCCAGCGTCGACCCTACCGCTCGCACAAAGTCCCCGCCTGTGATCGCTGTCGCCGCTTCAAACGCCGATGCACAGGCGGAACCCCAGATCGACCCTGCGTGCTCTGCGGCTTGCAAGACGTCCCCTGTGTGACCACAGCCCCTCCGAAAGCACAAACCAGTACTCGTCGCGCCTCCAAGCGCGTCACCCAACGTCGCGTGGAGCAGAGAAGTGCCCCGGGCCAGGACGACAGCAGCGGCTCGGCGCAGTTGCTTTCTGTTCCCGACAGGGAAGCCGGACAGGAAAGTATCGGTCCAGACTATCATGGCTCGCCGCATCATACCCCATCCAAAGCAGAATTGTCCCTGTTGGCGAGTCCGGTCATCTCGGAGGATATCCAGATCCTCGAGCGCTACATGTCGTCCAAAACCAGCGCCAGTGCTAACGCCCTCTCGGAGGGTGCACACTCCCATGCGGTCAGCAATACCGCTCCGAGCGTGTACCTCCGCGTTCCTCGTGGGCGAGAGGGTCTAGCCATCTCGAAAAATCCGGGGAAGCAGCAGAAGGAGATCCTCATGCAGATCCTTCAGCCGTACGCAGACGAGCTGGTCAGACTGTAGGTCCATGCCTGCTCACCATCCCCCAAGTATTTCTTGGATACCCTCATCGTTGTGTGGGACAAACAGGCTAAGACGACAGGGAGTACTACTCGGTCACAGGTATTTTGAAAAGTTTCATCCGGCTTTCCCCATCCTAGACCAGCAGTCATTCATTGAACTGTACAAGAGCGGGAATAAGCTGTCTCCGGCGCTGACCTGCGAGTTTTTTGCCCTCTCGCTGATTCTGTGGAACCATTCTCCCACCCTGCGCAAATTTCCCAAGCCCGATTCCCAATTCATCTGGAATTTGGCCGTGGAAGCCATGCAGCACGACTTTATGGCCCCGGGGTTGGCAAGCATGTACGCCGTCGTCCTGGACATGATGGGTCGTCCGGTGCTATCCGTGCTCATGAACACGATGAACAACGGACGCTCCGTGTGTCTCGCCCAGAGCCTAGGACTGAATCGCGATCCGACGAACTGGCGTCGTCCAAAAAGCGAAAAAGCCCTCCGCATTCGGCTTTGGTGGGCGGTTCTCATCAATGATCGCTGGTGAGTCTCGCCGCTGGTGGTGCTCCCATCGGCCTTGACCTTTGAGTAACCCTTCCACACTAGGTCGAGTTTTGCGCACGGCGTTCCCCCGACAGTCGCCAGACGCCAATATGACGTTCCGGTGCCCGTGCTTTCAGACATTGTACCTGCGACGGACACGCCAGAAGAACGGGTCAAGGCGGCAGAATCTTTCATCCATCTATGCACTCTGACGGTCATCCTCGGAGATGTTCTGCCCCTTCTGTACGACCTCAACACCAACCAGAGAGACATATGGAAACAGATCCGGCGGATGGAAACGGACCTTGACTCGTGGGAAGACCGACTGCCCAGTTATCTCCATCCAGCCACGAATGACCAGCCCAGCGTGTCTGGATCGAGTAGTCTTCGACTCGGCTATCTCAGCGTCCGACTCCTCCTCAACCGCATCGCATTACACGTATGACCCATCCTCTCAATAAGGTACCCGCTGGCCCAAGAGGAAAACATGAAAAGTTGACCACCTACCCCGAACAGGCCGCAACCCTCTCCCACGAACTCGACCGCCCAGAAAACACCCGCTACCACCACTCCCAGCTCCGTCGCTCCGCACAAGACATTGCCGAATACTTTTGTTCCTTGAGCAAAACGCAACTCCAAGAATTCTGGCTTCCTTGTACGTCACATCATTGCCCAACCGATAGTCCATTACCCACTCAATCAATCCACCACACCACTTACACCCCCGCATAGACACATCCTACCACCTCATCCTCACAACCCTAATACTCCTCCGCTGCACCGTCGAATCCACCGACAAAGCAATCATCCAATCCTGCAAGACCAGCCTCCGCCGCTTCTGGACCAAGCTCCAAAACGCCGCCGAAAACGACGGCTGGGATCTCGCCGATATCTGTCTTGCGCAGTGTGGCGACTCCGTGTCGAAGATCCTCAACACATCCGTCGACGCGCTGGTGAATCCGAAAGAGCTGGGTGGTGTGGATTCACGGGCTCAATCGGTTCAGGTCGAGGCGGGTCCTGGGATGGCTGGTGCTGGTGCTGGTGGTTCGATGTTGGTGGCGCCCGATCTGGTGCCGGATATCTTGCCGTTTTCGAATCCGGATCTTTCGTTTGATAATCAGTGGGATATGGGGTCGTTGTATGGGTTAGGGTGGATGGGGGGGATCGACTCGGGGTCATTTGAGGGGTTTAATAATCCGGGGTTGTTTTAGGGTTGAATTTTGCGGATTGCTTTGGTCTTTTGGATGTATATATGTTTATCAGCGTGGGGTTTTGTGTGACGGCGTATATAAATGACAAGCAAGCGCTTCAACATGGAACTACGGCTACCAGGTAAAGATCTAATGAATGAGATGAAGGATAATGTGCTTATCCATATTGCCACGAATCGCATCTTCGACAGGCGATGAGAGCGCACAGCAGATGATCAAACTGTTCAAATAGCCGAAACTATAAACTGCCCTTACATCCAGAGTCTCCCGATGTAGGAGCAACGACAGCCCAAGACTACTGTGTATGTCTGACGATGAATATCCTATCCGGACGAATGTTTTCTTCCTGTTGAAAGAGTTTCAATTCATGCCAGTCACATTCTCAAACCCAATCGACCCGATTTCCCGTCTCGTGAGTCTTAATGCAAGGTTCAGGAAAGGCTTGTTCTCTGTAATGCAGGAGTCACGGTCACAGGTCGCAGAGCATGCGAGGGAAACCATGCAAGGGAACTGCGGTGTCGTAGCCAAGGGATGACCTCCTATCAAATACGTTCCTTTCCAAAGGTGATCTCGACTTATATCGGGTCCTGTTCTAGCTCCTTTCCTCCGAAGCCTGCTTGAGAATCAGATTAAAACCGGCAAGATCTATACGGGCAGATTTTCAGTAGCTTGTCAGCCTCTCCTTGTTGGAATCATAGAGATACAGTAGCTGTGGCTAATCGCCATCCATGGGTGATTATCGGGCCATCCGCGTTGTGTTAGTCTCCGGCGTTATGGACGATCTTCTATCTTACGATGAGCAAGGTCTCGGTGTGGAGAAGCTGATGCGGGGAAGAGATTCTTCTCCTTACAACGAGGGATGGTCAGTTAGTGGGGGCAAGACCCTATCGAGAGGGGAGGAGAGGAGGGCTCGAGCACTAGAGGAGGCTTTGCATATAAGGCTGAACATGATTAATTCTCTGTAAGTTCGCCACCATATAGTCAAGATGAGATAAACATCGTGAGTACATATCCCTTGGTCAGTTCAATGTAACACTACTCCGTAAAGAAGGCTAAGGACCTGCAAATCAGCACTGACCCAGTCGAGGATGCACCAGCTGATATGGTGAGGGGCCAATCTGGGAAGCAGACTTGCCTGGGTGGTTGGGATCGGATTCATAAGGTATTGGCTCACAGCCCTCGGCCATCCCTGTGCTTATGTCCTCATTCTATTGTTTCTGACCTCATAGCTCGACGGGATCGCCCAGGAGATACGTCATGGCAAATGGAGGGATGAGATGGGTAAATACCTCGTTCACTGTCACCGTCGATGATGACACTCCCCTTCTCAAGCCAATACAATCTATACCCTACCAACTCCCTCGTGTAGACCATTATTGACCTTCACCATGACGAACTTGTTCGCTAAGGCCAAAGAGGCCATCAAGTCTTCTCATGACCACCACTTCTCTCACGACTCCAACAAGTCCAACACTTCCAATACTTCCAAACCAACTCAGCCTTCCTACTCTCCTCCCCGTGAGAGCAAGCCATCGAGCCAACCCGACGCTCACTTCGAGGACGAAATTGACAGTCCCACTGACTACAAAATCACCTCCGGCGGCCCTATCTTCACTGAACCGTCCTACAACTCAGCCAAGTCTTCCAGCTCCAATACTCACTCAGATGCTACCCACCCAGCTTCTTCTGCCGTTGATCCCCGCGACACCAGCCACGCCAACGAGGTCGATGATCGCGTCTACAAAAACCCGGCCAAGCAGAAGATTATCGCCGGTGAGTTCGGCTCCGGCCCGTTCGATAAGGACGTGCATAAGGCCAGTCTTGGTGGCTACGGGGTGATAGAAGGCGTCTCGGGCAGCTCGGGACCCACCACGAGCAAGCGATTTGAATAGGTCTGTGGTATATGGGCATTGGGATGGGTCTTAGGAAGCGTGTATCTGTTTTTCTAGGGTTGCGCAGTACCCGGTGATATGATGGGGTAATGAATTATGACTTTCTGTCTTCTGCGAGGATATTTTGACCATACAGCTGGTCTGAACTTAGCCACAGTAGGGAGTTGGAGAATTGCGGTATCAGACCAGGCCTGCTATTTTTTAGAGAGTAAGTGCTTGCCATGTCATTCTCTGGGGCGCTTCTTTGTCTACGACCCTCCTTTTACAGGACGCAGCAAGGAGACCGCCGCATTCGTTGGCTGACGGGCCAAACTCTAACACCTAACCGATTGCATCATGGTCCAATAAGGAATTTTTCGTACCTCTGCCACAGGACTTACACAGTACTGGGTAAGTGATGCAGATCACTGGCTCTGGATGAACACTTTCAGGCTGTATCGAAATTCAGGCCACCCATGAACGGTCCCACAATCGTGGAATGAGACCGCACAGCAGTTTCTTTGTTTAAGGCTTATTTTGACCAACACGGGGCTACACGGGGATCTACATATCTCATGTGCGGGATACACTGATATTGCCTATTTGAAACAAAACTCCGGGTAGCCCCATTCTTTAAATGCAGATCGCTGCTCAGCTCCCGTCAAGAAGCCTTCTGAGACTCTCCCAGATTGCATTCTGTATAGTACACGTCTCAACTTGGTAGAATGTATCTTCTCCTGTACATTTCTGCTGGGTGTAGTTACAAGCTACCATGGTAACACATGTATAGAACGGGACGCCTGATTCTCGCTCTGCCATGGTGCTTGAGCTATGTTATTGAGAGGTTCCAAATATAAAAAACCGTTCTTTCCCTCGCTAGATCAAATGTTCTTTTCATCATCCAGAACCACAACCCCACAACAATCGAACCTCAGTCAAACCCCGCCCATCCACCATGAAGTACCTCTATCTGTTCGCTGCCTTTGCTGCTTTGGCTTTTGCCGCACCAGAGGTCAAGAGGACCGAGGTAAGAAAACACAAGTTTGAGTCCCTTCTTTGATACTAATGAGTCTGTCAGTATTGTGAGAACATCGGTTCTGATGAGTCTTGCCCCAGCAAGTAAGTGAACCTTGATATACCTGTGTGAAAAGTTAGGCATTGATTCTAATTCTCTGATAGCATCCCCTACAGCTGCAACCTCGATGGCTGGCATTACTGCTGTGTAGGTTCCTTTAGTAATTCGAGAACCGAACTTGATATGTGCTAATTATCGGATGGGATAGACCTCGAAGTGCTAGACTTCCCTAGCTCTCTCTCTGTCAGAGCTGTCGTTGTCAATGTCATAGTTTGGATAAATCTAACTCTCATTTGTTACTATTCGATGTATCCAAGCTCTACAAAACTCGATGATGATACGTGATATTCGGCTATCCAACTGGAGAAGAGACAACCATGATAAGAGATGATATCTAGACAGAGCCAATGAACTCAAGACATTTCCGACCTCTTTTTCTATTGTGGCCGTGAATTAAAGCCCAGCAGCCGATTGTTCGGCAGTCATGGTTGGGTTCGAACCTGAGGGAAAAAGCGTAGATATCAATCGTTGGTATGCTTGATCTTGGGAAAAGTCTTTTGCTTGGCGATGTCCAAAGTTTCTCGGATATCAAGTTTGGGGGTATGGCTAGTACGAAGGGGATGAGAAGCTGAGGGTAGACTTCTGAAGTTCCTAGATACACTATTTTTGTATTGCATCGTTGAGAGGAATGGTGGAAGTTCCACGGCTGGGGAAAGCAAGGGAAATAGGCTCCGGTTCAACTCACGTGATTCCAACTGACGGTCACTCTGGACCCTTGAGGATGATCTGACCCCTTCTCCGGCTTGAATGATAATGATCCTCGTGCCAGGATGTTGAAACTGGCGCGTCTCTTCATGTGGAAATCATGGTCCATGATCTGGGACCTCGTATCGCTTCCTACAAGAGCCACCACTCGGTACTTTCTCTGCCTCTATAGCGATAGAGTAACATCGCCAGATGAGGATCCGGAACATCGTGGAGATGCAGCAGAGCAACCCTTCAATGTAGGACCCCTCGATGGGTTTTCTTCCGGTATGCTTTATTAACATCGTCGAGGATGCAGAAATCTCAAGAAGCTCTTCTCATATCATTGTCGAAGAACGCCGATTAACCAGTGAACAGTCGCAAAATGGCAAACTATTCAAGATCGGTATATTCGCGGCAGTCTACCTTCTAGATGATACGGTTATTCGAAAGGTACCTCGCAGTAACACTCACAAAGATACTCAGCCTATCATTCGCGAAGCTATGGTATACTCCATCATTGGGAAGCATCCGCGAATTGCGGAATGCCTCTCCCTTGGACGAACGGATCTCGTTGATACTCGGTACTATGCAAATGGCGACCTGGCCGCATTTACCTTCAGCCGATCAGACAATCTCGACCTCGGTTTTCAGGGGAAATGGTTTCAACAAATGATTGAGGCTGTCAAACTGATCCATACATATGATATAATCCATTCGGATTTGGCCCTCCGACAATTTTTTCTTGATGACAATTTGAACGTTCGCTTGGGCGATTTTAATTCAGCTCAGTGTCCCGGACATGTCGCCCTTTGAAAACGCATCTCATTGTCTGCCGAGAGACTATGAGGCACCTAATTCAGTCGCTTCCGATTTATTTGCTCTCGGTTCAACCCTTTATGAACTTTCGGCGGGCAAAGAACCCTACAGCGAACTATACCCGACGAATAATATGCATTCGGGCGACCACTCTGTGATCCGAGCTCGAATCCAGCATGAACAGCAAGTAGACCTCGAGATCGAAAATCTGTACAAGAACCAATTCTTTCTGATGTGAGCAGCCTCTGGGGCAGAAGCATCATACTAGGCCTCTGGAAAGGGACGATTACTACGGCCGAGGAGGCACTCAACCTTTGTCTTCAACTGGAGAAAGCGTCTTGCGGCAAGGAAAATATACTAAATCCACCGGAAGATGAGTCTGAATACATTCTGAGGGCCTAAAACCGTAGAACCCCACTGGCTTGAGGTTGTGCAGTCCCCAGATTCTTTGTGAACGCAGTTTGCTCAAGGGCGAGCTGTACTCAAGCCGCTCCTTGATCAAGGAGTCCAAGTCAGGAAGGGGGTTGCCAGAGGAATGGAGCTTGTATTTACTCCTGAGTAGGGCGTTGATCTACTGTGACGCCTTCTGGCTTCTCTCAGCATTCACTAATGATCCGTTGCATATTGGTCAGCAGCCTTCTTGGCCTCGCGAGTAACTATTCTAGTCATTTTGTAAACGTCCAACATAATGAATTGTAATGTCTATATCGATAATAGTATCAATATCAGCACCAATTGTCAGCTTATAGCTAAAGCTGCCTCATTTGTAGTGCTACAACTCTTGAGCAGCTGGGTAGCTAAATTAATATAGACTCCCCATGTTGTAATTTTGAACGGCGCATACCTGACTTTAAAAGATGGTCAGACACCACTTGTCTTTTGATTTGATGAATTTCTAGCCTTGCTGCCTTGTTCATCTCTAATTTTCATATATATACCTAGATTTAGAGCCACTGTGATACGACAGGAGATAGTGCTACTTTGATGAGATAGATAGTAATACCCACCAGACCAGTGATGATAGATTTGGTATGTGGCTTGTTTGATTCAGACACAATACATGCCTTCCTGCATGTTTAGCACACACATCCACTATCAAGGAGTACCTCACTTAAACCACCACTCCAAAGTCAATCATTTGCCCCTGTCCATCATATCTCCATCGACTGATATACGCCTCTGTCGTCCCATGACCCCCATTACTCGTGGCATAAACTCCAACCAGTGACCCGGTAAACCGCCCCGTGTCGCCACTCACCAGCAGCGAATCTGCCTGTCCCAGAACCTCCTTCGTCCAGGGCTTGTTTGCCAACGCTGCCGAGAACACATAGAGCTCATCACTCACAGCCTGAATCTCCAGCCGGATCTGCCTTCCCTGCCACCTCTTCGGAACAGAAACCGTCTTTGGCGACTCGATTGTCCCCTGAAAGTTACCCCGTCCTTCGATGCGGAAGCGGAACATGAGCTCCAATTGATCGTTTTGCGAAGATGGCAACAGCACAATTCCCAAATCCACATGTTGATACTGAGTCAAGAATAGCGTCACACCCGCCTCCTCGCCTACTACCGTCGGATCAAACGACACATCTACCCCGTACGTGAAGAGGGTGTCCGTTTGTCGTCTCCCAAGGAAAGTAATTCCATCGTCCGGGGCAAAAGTCGCCGTGCCAGTGAGGTTATTCACCGAGGGTGTCAAACGGAGGGTATGTGGATGGCCACGCGGGGAAACAGTGTAATAGGCTTCATCCTTCGGAAACCGCCAGTACATGAAATGCGCCGGGATCGACGAACCAGGTCTGAAGTCCACTCGATCTGGATCACCAGCAAAACCCTCGCCCACTCCCATCTTCTTGAGACTCTTCCTGTCGGGCCAGGGCAAATGCGGCGTCGACATGAGTCCTCGGACGGGCTCAATCACCGGCCATTCGCCGTCCTCCCACGTCGCTGGGACGAGCACCGTCTCCCGGCCCATGGGGTAGTTCCGCCATTCCGGTCCGCTGCGCGTGCTCAACGCGGCGGTCCACCAGTTCCCGTGTCCGTCTTGGAAGATGTCGGCGTGGCCGACGGTCTGGAAGTACTGGGTTGTGTTGCGGTTGGAGAGGACGGGATTGCGCGGACAGGGCTCCCACGGTCCGGTGCGGTTGTGGGAGCGAGCCATCGTCGCGGCGTGGTTGAGTTCGGTGCCACCCTCTGCGATAAGGAGGTAGTAGTATCCTGCATCTTTGTGGCGGTAGATATGAGGGCCCTCGGGGTAGGCGCCGCCGGTGCCATTCCAGAGGTACGAAATGGGGCCGGTGAGACCGGTGTCAAGATCGAGAGAGTACTGCTGGATGCGGTTGTTTTCGGTGGAGGTCACGTAGACCGTGCCGTCGTCATCCCAGAAGATATCCGGGTCGATGCCACGGACAGGGAACTCGAGGGGCTCGCTCCAGGCGGCGTCGTCATATGGGCTGGTGGTGGTGAAGACGAGGCCCTTGACTTCGGGGCCGAGGAAGGATACAATCACGTAGAATTTGCCCTCGTGGTAGCGGAGGGTGGGCGCGTAGATGCCGCCTTGCTGGTTGACGGTCTGCGCGAGACTGGGGATTTGACTGCGGCGGTTGAAGACGTTGCTGGCCAGCTTCCAGTTTTGGAGGTCTTTGGTCGCGTAGACGGGGAGGCCGGGGAAGGCGATGAAGGTGGATGTAATGCAGAAGATGGTGTCTTCTTCGGCTACGTACACGCAGGATGGATCGGAGTGCCATCCTGCCAGCACTGGGTTGGTGTATTCACCGTGGCCATGTGGGTGGAGACCTGATACATGGTCTGTCATGAAAACCAAGAGGGATAGTGCCCTGAGGATGAGGGTGCTGTGCAAGACTCGCATTGCCGTGGTTTATACGCCATGCAATGGGGTTGTCGTGGAGGACTCATGTCGCATAGCGGGAATGGCCTCTTTATATCCCGAGTACTTGACGAGAGCCAATTGCGGGGAAATTCAATTTTCCAAGGGAGGAGACATTTCATCATTGGCATGAGGGGGACTGGGGGTTGCTGAAGCATCAGAACTGCATAAGATATAGGCTAAATGCAGTGGCCGGGGGGTCAAATTTACATCCACGAATAGACAACGTCAATGCCATCTGCTAATGCACGTGGACGATCACAGATGCACTGCCATGGCTCTTTTCTCTGCGGATGTCGGGCCGTATTTTCACGCTCAGTGGTGGTCAATAGTATCATTGAAATGCTTGCGTACAGGATAGTGCCAATGTCTAGATCTTCGCGCGAGGCTGCTCACGATCCGCAACATGATACCAGGCCTGTTGAAATCCTACACCACGAGGCCACCGAGCCACGACCTCCTGAATGCCCGGGGGAAGAATCCGAGACAACATTGAATGTCCATTCACCTGTTCTACCTCCTTCTTCAGGCTTTCGCCCTGGAATTTCTCTGAGCTGTCGATGACTTTCGATTCATCCTGTCAGCTGCACTCGTTTTTACGAAGTATATGCGAGAGAAGAACAACGTACCCATATGAGCCAATGTCAAAAATTCTTCCTCCCGCTTGAGTGGAAAGTCAGCACTGTCGACATACGGCCTCGAGGCGCTGCAAGCTGTCCGCAAGCCCCGGATCAGCTTGGACAGGTGCCCATCATCCTCGTAGTCGCATGCGCGGTGGAAGATCTCATCCCATCCGGACGGACGAAGAGGGTTATACAAGGACAGTTCCTCCGGGCGAGAGGCAGGAGCCCCTGCTTCAACAAAGATCGATAATGCGGCACGGCCCAGGCCCTCGAGCAAACGAGCTTTGTGTTGACGGGAAATCCACTGAGACTGCGTCAAGACGGGGGCGAACGACGTCGCAGTGACCGTGTGCATGAGGAAGAAGTCGATGCGAATCTCTTTATCCGGGCGCTGGGCGAGACAGGTCACATATGCTGATAATATTCATGAGAGGCCTTCGCTAATGTCATTTGATTAGAGGATGAGACGTACAGAAGGCACTCAATAGCTCAGCGGTTTTGAGCTCTAGCTCATCCGGATGCACCTTATACTGGCTCAATAGTCGAAGGAAGTCATCCTTCGCATCAGGAAGAACCCCCTCGCCGAGCTTGTCAATGTGCTCATACTTCAGGGCCTTGCGGATGCGTTGGTTGGACTGGAGATCCCCGAGGATAGCAATGAGAGGTCGCGACTGGGTCGGCGATGTTTTCGCATATTCCTCCACTAGGTTCACAATATCACCATGTCGGGACGCGTGTACCGCTGTCAGTGCCAACGCGTCCACCGCTATCAACGGCTGGTTGAATTCAATTGCATAGCCCAGATGAATGGGAGAATGCAGATAGGCTTCTCGGGTCAGCTACTAGCTCACTGAGCCCTTTGCAAGATACGCACCACCAAAGAATCTGCGGAACATATCCTCGCCTCTCTCATCGCCCTTGAACAGGGAGTCTTCGATGGTCTTTGCGACGCCGTTCCGACGAACCTCCTCTTGGAAGAAGGCATAGTACTCGCTATAGTATTTGCCTCGGCCCATGAGGGCTTTGAACTTTGCTGGATCGCTGAAGTCGTGCACCTTTTCGACATCAGGGGGGTTGATCGGTTTCTGTGAGGCCATACCAAGCTGGAAGGCCTTCTCCAACTGAGCGGGGTTCGCCCCTAAGGCATAAATGTAGAGGAGATGGTGCAGGATGTGGTCTGTAGAGAGCCCGCATCATGCATGTCAGTATATCTCCTACTATCTTTGAACCAGCCACGCACTATGAACCCCTGCATTGTGGATGAAGATATGGTACAACTCATGATTCATTCTCAGTAACTCTGCGGTTTTTGCAGCACTTTCCGGCGCCAAAGGAAGCACCTGGAAGATGCCCTTCGGCTCTGGATCAGTGGGCAAGATGATGTTATCCCATGTGGAGGTAGCCATGATGAATGTCACGCCAATCGTCGACAAAGTTTTGACCTTTGAACGATGGCGATAGCATGATCATTCCCACCCCGGAATCAGGAATCCTGCCGGTATTTGTGTAAGCCTGGGTCTCGTTAGCCGATGTGAAATGCGGAGAAAGTTGTTGGCGTCGGTTCGCGGCTGATCGGCTGTGCTGGGGAAGCTTTACGGAGGAACTCTGGGCAAAACATGATTCATGACATGTGCCCCCGCTGGATTTCTTCGGGCAGTCTGGTAGTGTGATCTGATGCGGGGTATCTCTGGATTTGTATTTGCGACTTATTTGGTGGTTTCAAAAGGGTTTGAATGGTGTTGGCTTCCATTCATCTGGGGTTTGTTGCTAGGCTCGATATGGTACGACATGATGTAGGTATTTGGAGAGGACCAGAACATCAGTTCAGTGCAATCCAACAGCTATGTAGTTAGAGATTCGTAGAGATATCTTAAGAAAAAATATATATATATATAT
>RHLO01000402.1:0-37046 GCA_003719415.1 Aspergillus olivimuriae | reverse complement strand
TTAGCCGCGAAAGCTCGCAAGACAGGTGGAACGTACGGATGCCTCCTGGGAGGCAGGCAACGAAGCGTCATTATCCTCGTCCTTGTTGTCATTGACCCCCCAGAGATCGTCCTCTGAGGGGGGTTGCGAAGGCATTAGTCCTGCCTCCCTAGGGTAAAGGGGTTGCAACCTACCAGGGAGGCAGGCGGAGAGGACAATGGGGAGTCTCCCTCTAGGAGACCCAGGCCCAGTATCACGCGGCCGTTTGCCTCGCGGGGGCGCAGAAGCATGTGGGAAGATGACATAGCGGCAGACAGCAGGCGCAGAAAGAAAGGAGAGACTTGCAGAAGAGAAGGTCTAGAGAGAGGGAAGATGCCCTTTATATACCCAGCATCTGGGCCCTGGCCAGCGATTAGAAAAGCCTGACTGCGCGCCAGGTGTTGTTTGGCTCTTAAAAGCTCCAGTTGAAAGCCAAATGACTCTGCGTTGAACTCTGACGGGTCTCTTGAAGATGGACACAGCACCTGGTATTTTAGGAATCAAAGATGTCGAGACATTGGATGCGGAACTCATGGCTGATGACTTTGGCAGAGCTGTACTATAGTATCGATTAAGCAAGCTTTTCAAGCTGCCTTTCCCACTGGACCTCATCATGGGGGATTTGTTTGGAAGGGCTTGGTGCCATTTTTGACGGAACTGGCTCGAGTTTTGTTTTAAAAGTAGGCGACGGTCGAATGAAAATGACTGCTAGACCACAAAAAGTGTGAATACACCAGGGGCGTCTGGTACGGTGAACTTCATGCATTTCTGGATTCGGACAATGGCAGATGTGAGGAGCTGAGGGATTGGGGGTGAAACAAGCGGAAGCAATAGAAGCAGCACTCTAAGACACGCTGAGTTGAGGGTACAATATTCACTCCTACCTATGTAGATTCGGTCAATCGACCTGTTGTGGGGTCTTTCAAGTCCCTCCATTTAGGACTTTCGGTATATCCTCGTCCAAACATGATAGGAATTCAATATCCAAATGCCATACTGCAGCCAGATCACGCCATGAACTCTTCTTTATTCACCATCTCGGATAACTTATTGGGAAAGTACATCATATAATTTATACAGAAGAATGTTTATATTAGATACAGTGAGTGGTGAATGATACTACATAATTGATTCAATCAGTATAGAGTTGAAATGAGAGCAAAAATCTCTCCCTTTAGATTATACATACCAATCCCTACTGTGTACCCCATGAAAGCAGAACAGAGATGCATTTGGAACAAATTTCAAATTCCCATGGCAGTTTCAGAAGTAAGAGAAAAATGAGCGCAGTTCCGCACCATTCAGTTTCATCCATCTATCTGCCCCTCTCCCCTGACCTTTTTCACTTCTCTTTTCTTCAAGCTTCCCTGCCTTTTGTTCACTCACTTACACTCTTCACTCTCACTCTCTCACTTATTCACTCATTTACATGGTCACCTACCCATTCACACACACCCCATTTACTTAGTCACTTAGTCACTTACTCTTACTGTATACCAACTGATCTCCACCAAACCCCTCTCTTAGCCCCTACCCCCTGTTCCTTGCGCCGGTTGTTGTCACCTGTTACGGACCAAAATGCGATCATGTCCTAGTACAGTGCGCAATCGACTTGAAGAACTCTGGGAAACCGTCAAGTCTCAAGAAAATGAGTCCACCCAGCAAGTGGACTTTTCCTCTTGGGGAATTGACAAGCAGCGTCTCAACCTAGATACACCTCCAGACGAGCACTTCCCCTCCAACCCACCAATCCTCCTATCTCTTCTGCCCCAGACCGAGCTAGATTCCCATCCAGTTAATACGTCAAAGTACCAGGAGGGAAGTATCGAGGGCCAGCTGACCTTTCACGACTATGCACCTCACCCTGATCCCAACCGTGACCCCTACAGGCATGGAACGCGGGCTCGTCGCGTGAAAGATTTCGTCTACAACTGGGCCTGTATCGTGCACAGAATAGGGTTCCCTGCCCCAGAGCCTGATCATGCAATCTTCACCTTGGCCGAGAAGATTGGATGGTGGCATTTGAGGTTCGCATCAATTTCTTTTCTACTTATTTTGTCCTCTCGATGTCCCTAACATTTGCGTGGACAGCATTCCACACCCGTTCTTGTTGAAAGCGACAACCAGACATATGGCCCGATCCAGCGCCCTCAACACACGCAGTGACATGGGCCCGATTCTCGAGTGGCAGGCAAGAGCTGAAGATGGCGTTTCCCAATTCGCCCACCTCACCGTGTTTGCCGTTCAACATAGCATCGGCAACGACGACTCGATGCAGATGGGCGAGTTGAAAGCGATCATATCCGCCATGCAGGATCGGTCCATCCAGCTGAATATTCCAGAGGACAAACAAGATGATGCCCATGAAGACCCTGGGGATTGGGTGGATGAATATCCGCTTGCCTTCCCTCGAGAGCTTCGGTTCCCCATCCTCTTGGTGTCGTTTTTGGGCCCCCAACATGGGAGAATCTTCTATGCCTCCATGAATGGAAAGCGGCTTTGTATTTTCCAATCCAGGCTTTACAGTTTTGAAAAACGTGAGACCGCTCCTTTCGATCTGTTCACCCGCTGGATCATGTCCACCCCGATCAGGGAGGATGAGTGAAGGAAGGGTTCTGATCATTGGTGCTGGTGGATTTTTATTGTGGCAGAATGCATGAGCTGTCTTGGACAGAGTTGAGTTGACCAGAAAACTAGAACTTATGCCAATGGCCCCTAGCGCGTCAGTACGGGGCTTAGAATGGGATCGTTGTCTTATTGATTCCAGCAGCTCGTCAATATACAAAGCCGCGTAGATCGAGGATGGCCATGCTGATAGAAGCCAACTATATGGGTATGAGAAGACCTACAGAACTTTTTCCCTGGTGAATGCAATGACTGGGGGCTTTGGGAAGGCGCGAGCTATTATTCCATTAGAAGCAATGAATAAGTGGGTACGTTCTAGACTCTATCGGTAGTGCAGTATTGGGTTGGAGAATCCGATATCCTCTAGTGAATGATTCAGACATCTGAAGTTGGTAGCTGCCAAGAGACCAAGGTTGTAATCAGGTCATGCATGTTATTTTTCATCTTGTGATCCGGTTAAAGGAACTTAGTCTAGGTGGTCGCCGACTTTTCGAGGTCCGGATAAACCGCACAAATATGTAGCTCCGAATGTCCTCTGTGTCGGCTTGAACGAACAGACATAACATTCTGTAGATGATGGCCAAACTGCATGGATGGCCTGGGGCCGGGTACATTTTCGATCTTCCACGATAGAAATCGGTTTATCGGTATCTACATTAAGATCGGGATAGGTAAAAAACATTGTCCTGTGTCTCGTTATCGAGTATGAGATGACGGACCACTGTAATGAGCTATTGGACCAAAAAAACCAAGCAAGGAAAGAGGAAACCAGTCCTAGGGATGCTACTTTGATAACAGACTTCTCTGGGCGTCTGTTCAATATCAAGTAGACAAACATGTGATTCCTACCGCCAAAAGCACCAGCAAGATACAGAACTCGTTGCTGTAAATAGTGGTAGAATTAGGTACTAGCAAGGAAGCTTCATGTTGTTATGTTCAATCTACTAGCATAAAGACATTGGCCTCAGTTGATTACTATTAATTCACATTTATCCCTAAGTATCCAGAAGGATATCCAGGATCATGTTGACATAGAACTCGACCTGGTCGTCGTCGCCGATCCGCAGTGACCTCGTCCAGAAGGTCATGACGCAGGAAAGCTAAATATTTACTTCTGTGGAGCGCACTCCTGTTAGCATTCAAATCCCCTGCCGACGACATCCCCAACCCAGTTTCCTCGGAAAATGGTAGCAGGGTGAGACATACTCCGCATCCCTTGCAGGCGCAGTTGTTCGAGCAGGTGCAGTTCTGCGGACCCGTGCAGTTACAGGTATTTCCGCAATCACAGCCCATGGTGGGAGATAGATGAGGTTGGATTTAACTTGGGGGAATTGACGTCTGGAAAGTGGAATAGAAGAAGATGATTGGTTTGAATCAGTTTTGGCTGCTCTGACACTAAGTTGGAAGAAATCTGGATGAGGACCTTGTAAGGGCGGTATATATAATCAGCGAGGGGGGCGATGTGGGGACAGGAAGAGCAAGCATCATGATGAGGTCAGAGATTTCGACCATACATAGCATAGGATCGACCACGCCAATCGAGCAGGCCGTGGGAGTCCCCGGCTGCCTCTTGGTCGTCATTGCACTGCCGGAGGGTTCGTGGGAGCCTCTCCATGGTCGACGGGGTTGTTCCAGACAGTCGGGATCTCCCGGAGCGTCGACCCTGCGGTGTTATCTCTGCAACTGGTTTCTGGGCTGCAGGAGGTGGCGGTTCGGGAGAATCCAATACCTATGGGAAGTTCTTCCTTCCCTAGGTGACCAACAGATCCAGCATGGTCCAGTCCGCTGTACTCGTTGGTGGCCCCCAGTCAGTGCCCAGGCTGCTTCTATACATAGTCGGGTACCTGATGTAAGGCGGTCCTCCGCCGTTGACGTGGGTTTCAGGCCCGTTTCACAGGAATCTGGCTGAGTGCATGGCCTGAGTCCTTCTTTCTCGTACGAGATGAATGAGAAGGGGAATGAGTGAGCGGAAGGGGAAGGAACCGCGAGCGAGCGAGGATTAAGTTCCGGACGTATTCGCTGGAGAAGTATAACTTCCCTAGTGTCGAGGGTTATTGAACGGACTCCCCAATGGGTCGACGGTAGCTCGACGTCCAAGACAAATGCTGTCACTGTTCGTTCGGTTCCCTCGCTGGAATGTGATTTGATTTGAATTAGATTTTTTTAATTTTCCAAGTTTGTCGAGTGGGATCATCTGAAGCAGTGGAGGAGCAGGTGACGAGGTGGTTCTGGTGATCTCCCACCATTCGTAGATCTCCCCTGAGAATGAGCCCCGTCACAACGAGGTAATCCTGTCCGATAGGAAACCTACCGGCGAGTTATCCTGGTAAGCAGATTGGCTGCGGTCATTCCAGACTTTGGGTCAGCTGTTGAAGTTGAAGCACCGGGGCTTTTTGGTCATGGGCCTTCCCGGTCGTTTGCTCACGGGTTAGAAGTACGTATGTCGGTCGTGGTAGGTGTATGTATGTTTCATCCGGGAGCGTTCTTTGTCAAGATCAAGATCCAGGTCGAGTTCGAGGTCGAGAACGAGCGAAACCGCGACAAAATAGCCTTTGTAGAAACCGACCGGACCAGAGCCCGTGGAGTTGAGCAACCAGATGGTGAGACTGATGCCGTGACTTGCGTGGTTTTTGCCCCACGGAGAATCCGAACGGCCGCCGATGTCCTTTTCCTCCAACTTGTATTCACTTCCCCAACTGCCACCACCACGTCTCTGCCTGAGATTCCTCTCCCCACTACGATCCCCCGAGCTATTATCCTTGCCGTGACAGCAAATCTCCAGTGCTCCCACGCAGACCATCTCCCTGACCAGCTGGGTCGGCGCTCCATCGGCCTTCCCGTCTGGTCCTCGTCCGATAAGAGAGCCTCTGCTCTCCGCCCGTCCTGCGAGGGACGAACAACCGCCCACCGACCACCGATCACCCTCTCCACCGTCTCCCTCCGCCCATCGTCGCTCTGTCGTCTTCGACAACCAGATCCCTCGATCCTCACCTCGGCCGCGCCGTCGAAAGCTCGCCCCTCGACGAAATTGACCAGCTTCCCCGTCATCGCCCCCTCCCGAGCTCCCTTCGTCATTTGGACGTGAGCTCTCCGAAGTATCAGTGACCCACCACTGATATAGGTCTGCTCTCCTGGTTCTCTTCCAGAGCCAGGTGAAGGGGCAGATCTAGCACGTCTTCGATCTGGCAAACAATCCTCCGTCGTATATACCCTCCTCTGTCGCTTCCGACCACCCCGACCCTCCTTTCCCCACCGATTCCACCACGACCTCGTCATACCCAAGCTTGACCGCTGCCGACTCTATCGTCACCCCTCTCGACCGCCATCACAGCACAACGGGTGCTGCTGGGAATCTGTATCCATCACCTTCCCGGCGACGTCGACGTCGTCGTCGTTCCAGCTCGCCCGACTCCGCTCGACCCTCCACCGACGGGACACGAGGTCTTGCGGGAGACCACCCGGCCACACACGCCGGTTCCCACCAGCAGACAACCCAACCCTCCGCCCGACTCGAGGGCGATTCCCCGTCTCCCAAGCGCAGGCGCCTGGCAACCATGCGGCCCGATGGCATCTCCAGTACCAACGGCCCCTCCCATGCCTCCAACGGCTCTCTGGCGTCCCCGTCTCACAAGACAGCCCTCGCCCACTCCCTGAACGGTCGCACGCCCTACTCTCCATCCAACGGTGAATTCCAAGCGAATGGATCCCAGAAAGCACAAGCACCGTCGCCGACATACCTAGGGCATGATCGGGAGGAGGTAACGAGGATTCTCATTCAAAGTCTATTTGAGCTGGGGTACACGGGGGCTGCCAACACCCTCACTAAGGAGAGTGGCTATCAACTCGAAAGCCCTGCGGTGGCGACATTTCGAAGTGCAGTGCTTGACGGACGATGGCAGGAGGCGGAGCGGATCCTGGTGCAGTCGTTCTATCCGGATGGGGGTAAGCGGACCTTGAGCAGTGGGGAGCAGATGGCCCCAACCAAGGAGAAGCTCGTGCTGGTCGAACAGGCGGAACTGAATGAGATGCTCTTCTACCTGCGACAACAGAAGTTTTTGGAGTATCTGGAAGTGCGAGATCTGGGGTCCGCTCTGATAGTGCTACGTCATGAATTGACGCCGCTCAACTATGACATTGGCCGTCTGCATGCATTATCCAGGTATGCATTTTGTTCCAACAAGTGCCTGACGATTTGGCCAAGTCCACTACAGTATGCTCACTCACGGATAGTCTTCTCATGTGTCCTCCGGAACACCTTCACGACCATGCCGGATGGGATGGTTCTATCCGCTCATCGCGAGAACGATTGCTATCCGAGCTGTCCCGTGAGAAAGCCCCCTGCCTGTAGTCACATTTTGGAATATCATATTGACTCGTCAACAGGATCGATATCACCGTCAGTGATGATTCCGGATAATCGCCTGGCCGTATTACTCGATCACGTCAAGAAAGGCCAGATCAATAATTGCCTATATCATAATACTGCGGCGTCTCCATCGCTATATTGCGATCATATCTGCGATCGCAACGATTTCCCTCTTCGAACTGGCATTGAGCTAAGTCAACATTCGGATGAAGTCTGGTACTGTCAGTTCTCGCATGATGGCACGAAATTGGTCACGGCCGGCCGGGACCACACAGTGAACATCTACGACACCAGTACATTTACCATCCTCCATAAGCTTATGGAGCACGATGATGGGGTGGCTCATGCAAGCTGGAGTCCGGATGATACAAAGCTTATTACTTGCTCGCAAGATCGAAAGGCTCGTGTATGGAGCGTGGAGGTATGCCTGACTTATTGTATCCGATCCTGGACGCGCATACTAACGTGCCTCCAGACCGGACGCTGCCTTTTAACGATCAACCACCACCGGCAGCCGGTCACAGCAGCCGCCTGGGCCGCAGATGGCGAGTCATTTGTGACGGCTTCACTTGATCTGAGTTCCCAATTATGTCACTGGAGCATGCGTGGCCAGCCCCTTTACATGTGGCCCGGTGGCTTCCGTGTGCAAGACTGCGCTATCACTCCGGATGGACGCCGCCTAATAGCGGCTGACGTCGAAGAGAAGATCCATGTATACAACTTCAACACCCACGAAGAAGAATATTGCCTGGCGCTGAAGAGTAAACCGACTTCGGTGGCTGTCAGCAAAGACTCTCGTCACATGCTGGTAAATCTATCCGAGGGACAAATTCAACTCATTGATATCGACACGACGGATGTGATCCGCAAATTCAAGGGACAGAAACAGGGATCTTTTGTTATCCGAAGCGCATTTGGAGGAGCCGCCGAGAATTTTGTCGTCAGTGGCAGCGAAGGTAATCGGTATCTATCTGATATCTGTCAAACGAGGGTGCTAACATAATCAGATTCACGCGTTTATGTCTGGCACAAGGAGAACGGTCAGTTAGTCGAGATGCTGGAAGGTCACATTTCTGGCTGTGTGAATGCAATATCCTGGAACCCTACCAATCCAGGCATGTTTGCTTCTGCAGGCGATGACTGTTTAGTTCGAATGTAATCCTCCCTTGGTCTCTTATTTCTTTCATCGAGCTGACATATTTCAGTTGGACTCGAGAACGAGATGCCCATCCCAGTGTTGCCGCGACCGACAAACACCGAGCTGTATCTGCTGGATTTGCACGCACCAGTGCTCTACGATCAACATCAAGTTTCTAAGGCCCCCAGTTTGTATGCAGCCGTGGATCCCTCAGCACATCTCGTCTCATGTCCCATAAATCCAGGCTTTAGGCCTCGAAAACGCCATTTTCCTTGATTTATTGTTCCCTCGCCCATCACTGCATATACGCATCGTTCCATCCCCTTCAGTTCCCACTCGATACAGGTACCCGGCGCCAAATCTGCATTTCTTTATCTCTTCTTTTTGGGTCTTCCAGGCTGGTATCATTTCGCATTCGTTCACTGCGCATAAATTGCATCCTGGTCAGTGGCCGCCACACATCCTACGTCACAACGGCTTCTCCCCTCTCCCTCACAACATACAAGGTCACATGGGATTGTCTACTCTCGCGATTATTTTTTCCTTTTATCTTTCTTTTCTATCGGAACTTGGGTTTTCCGGAAGGTTCAGGACAAGTTTTGTGGTACGGTTCTTGCGGAGTGAAATGGATGGATGGGCTTGCTGGTTTCCTTCCCCCTCCTTGTCTGTTTTGTCAAGGTAATATGTGTTTTCCTTCTATCTTTCCCCTCAGTCGTTCGGGTAGAACCTGCATCAGATATTTCGTGGTGTCAATATATATCTATATACGTCTCATTCAAGGTTGGTGTTGAGCTTATCAGAAGTAGTAGAAGGACATGATTGTATTCACTGTGTGGTAACACTCTCAAGGTGGGGATGGTCACAATGTACACTCTACGATGACCTATTTCGCCACCGGATACTATTCATACTCGAATGCATCTAAAGAAACAACGAATGGAATTGAAATGAAAGAAACCCTCAAGTCAGAAATAGACGATCCCAATACATGAACAACGCCATAGCAGAGCACGACAGGAAAAAGAACGACCGAAAAACCCTGGAACATGATTGCACGCGGAATCCCGACGTCTATCCAATGCGTTGCGAGGGGGAGAGGATGAGGGTTCTCAATTTGTCGGTATTACTGCAAGGTCGTCAGCTAAATCTGGGTGTTGGGGAGGGACCCATGGAAAGCAAGGAAGGCGGACAACTCACCATTTTGGTATGTTTTCCCTTTCCTCCACGCTATATCTGGTCCCTTCTTGGATTTCTACGGGGGTGGATGTGTTGAGCCTATCGATAGGTGGTGGATAGGTGTGTTTTCTTTATGGGGTGAAAAGAATGCCGAGGAGGAGGATATCACGGGCAAAAGTGTGTGCCAGGACTCGGTCGTTCGGGGTAGAACTTTTCAAACGAAGTGGTAAACGTAAACGCGCAATTCATATGAAGGCTCCGGGAGATTATGAAAGGAGATCGGCAACTAGAGAGATGAAGTGTTAGAGTTACTTTTGAATGAATGGGGTGGATAAGGGAGAGTGAAGGGGAAGAAGTACCGTTCATGGGCATTTCATCAATCTGCGTAGAATAGTACAATTCGATATCACGGAGGATGCGCACATCATCACTGGTGACGAAGTTGATGGCGACACCCTTGCGACCGAACCGACCGCTACGACCGATACGGTGGATGTAGTTTTCACGGTTGGTGGGGAGATCGTAGTTGATGACGAGGGAGACCTGCTGGACGTCGATACCACGAGCCCAGACGTCGGTGGAGATAAGTACACGGGAGTTACCCTGACGGAAGTCCTGCATGATGCTGTCACGTTCCTTCTGGGGCATTTCGCCGTGCATGCTGGAGACGGTGAAGTTGGCCTCGCGCATCTTATCGGTCAGCCAATCGACCTTCCGACGGGTGTTGCAGAAGATGACGGCCTGCGTGATCGTCAATGTGTCGTAGAGATCGCACAGCGTGTCGAACTTCCACTCCTCCTTCTCGACGGCGATGAAGTATTGCTTGATACCTTCGAGGGTCAGCTCGTCACGCTTG
This sequence comes from Aspergillus olivimuriae, assembly GCA_003719415.1. Lineage (NCBI taxonomy): Eukaryota > Fungi > Ascomycota > Eurotiomycetes > Eurotiales > Aspergillaceae > Aspergillus > Aspergillus olivimuriae. The sequence continues at coordinate 26,867 of RHLO01000402.1, read as the reverse complement.
ACCAACACACGCACCGGGTCCGTCATGAACTTGGTCGTCATGTCGAGCACGTCGTACGGCAGCGTTGCGGATACCACCACCACCTGTGTCGCGGGCGGAAGATACCGGTACACGTCGTAGATCTGTTCGCGGAAACCCCGGTTGAGGAGCTCGTCGGCTTCGTCCAGCACGAGCATCTTGATGTTGCGCGTGCGCAGGTGGCGTCGGCGGATCATGTCTGCGACACGGCCCGGCGTACCGGAGACGACATGTTGGCCGTAGTCGAGCTTGCGAATGTCCTCACCGATGTTGGTACCTCCGATACAAGCGTGGCATTGCACGTTCATGTAGTCACCCAGCGCCATAATCACGGACTGGATCTGGGTCGCGAGTTCACGGGTCGGGGAGAGAACGAGCGCTGGGGGGTAGGTGAGTATGTTAGTACTTAAGCGGGCGTAGGCATATTGGAGGGCAATAGCATACCCTGACTCTCACGCACGACCGTATCAATCACCTGGAGGATACTGATGGAGAAGGTAGCGGTTTTACCGGTACCGGATTGCGCCTGGGCGATGGTGTCGCGACCTTTGCAGATCTGCACAATGGCACGAGACTGCACAGCGGAGGGGGATTCGTAACCATACGCATAAATACCACGGAGAAGGCTCTCCTTCAAGTGCATGTCCTCGAAGGTCGGCGCGACCGTTACCTCCTTGGAGGTGTTGAACTCCATGCGGTCTGGATTTGTGCAGTTAGTATGTGTTCACTCACTCTCCTCCTCAAAGAACTCGGGGGACATACCATCAGCGCGTCTGTCAATTCCGTCCGCCATCTTGAATGAAATGAGTCCACGGGATATTAGAAAAAGGAAATCGCTCAGAATCGTGGAAGGTGGGGGCCCGAGGAAGTTGTCGAGATCTTGATCAGCTCGTCCGGCGCGACTTTTCGCTGCGACCCTCGATCGCCCACCGCCCGCATCACGTGATCGCATATCGCCGCAAAGCTTCTCCAACAACCTCACGGCGCTTTAGCGCGATCTCTTTCCCCAATCATATCACCACTGACATTGTCGCACGTTGTGCCCTTGCAAATATGTTGCTGGAAGAACAGAGATTCATTCATGAGGATCTGGAGCGGCTGGAGCAGGCTGTCGCTGACCGCGTTGCTGAAGAGCCACGGAACGTGAGTTTGCCTGACTACGATTTGGTGCTTTTGAATATGGTGGCGAGCGCCGAGCTGACAAGGTGACCTTTGCTTTAGATTCGCGACCGTCTGGCCCGTGACCATGAGATCTCTCATTTCTTGACCCGCATCGAGGACCAGTCGAAACGTCTGTTGGAGATTTACAAGGATGCGGATAAGGCTCGCGCGCATGAAATCCAGTCGATCTCGACCGGTGATCAATTCGAGGAGTTCTACAAGCAGCTTAACGACATCAAAGACTTCTACAAGCGGTACCCTAATGAACCGGCAGAGAACCTCGAGAAGGCTTATAAACGTCGTCAGCCTGGCGAAGGTGATCCGATGGGGATGGATGTCGACAACATGTTCACCGGTGAAGAGGGCTACGGACAGTTCTTGGACCTGACGATGCTGCACGAAGATTATCTCAACCTCCCCGGTATCAAGCGCCTGACATATACGCAATATCTCGACGTGTTCGACGCCTTCACACCCCCGCAGATGCCGATCAAACGCTCGAACAAGCTATCCGACAAGTATTTCAAGTATGTCGGCGACTTGGCAAATTATCTGGAGGAGCACATCAAGAAGGTGCGGCCTTTGCAAGATCTCGATAAGTTGTTCGCTAGTTTCAATGATGAATTTGACCGGCAATGGGCGGCGGGCGAAGTCCCCGGCTGGACCGAGGAGAAGGCAGAAAGTGGCGCTCAGGGTCCTAAAACGGAGGGCTCTGGCGAGGGCATCTGGTGCGCTGATTGTGAACGCGAGTTCAAGAACGAAAATGTTTACAAAAACCATTTGACGGGAAAGAAGCATATCCGAGCAGCGGAAGCTCGCAAAGCTACCGGCGATACGGGTGACAAGCCGGCTCTTTCAGCTGGAGGTGCAGCTTCTGTCACTCGCCTGAAGGAGCGTGCGGTTGCCGAGCGTGAGCATCGTATTCGTTCTCTCGCACAGGTTCTCGACCCTGAGCGACAGGCGACCCGGGTCAACGTGGAGCGGAAACAGGGTATGACTGAGCGCGAGCGCCAGATGGAGCTGGAGGCTTTGCTGGCCGAGTCTGAGAACCCCGGAGGTGATCGCGGTGGCGATCAGTCTGATGACGAGGGTGACGACAGAATCTACAACCCTCTTAAGTTGCCACTTGCCTGGGACGGAAAGCCGATTCCGTACTGGTTATACAAGCTGCACGGTCTGGGCGTGGAGTACCCTTGCGAGATTTGTGGCAACTTTGTCTATATGGGACGTCGCGCTTTCGATAAGCACTTCTCCGAGGCCCTGCACATCTTCGGCTTGAAATGTCTGGGTATCACATCGAACACTAATCTATTCCGCGAGATTACCCGCATCGAAGACGCTATTCGATTGTGGGAGAAACTTGAGCAGGACCGCAAGAAGGATCGCGATAGCCGTGACAATGTTGTGCAGATGGAGGATGCTGAAGGAAACGTGATGCCGGAGAGAATCTATCTCGAGTATGTGAAGTCCATCCCTTTTTCACCACAATGTTCAATGCTAATATTATCTTTCAGTCTCCAAAAGCAGGGTATTCTCTAGATCCCTCAATCTCCTTCTGTCCCTCTCAGTTTCTGCATATATCGCTTTTCAAAAGCCTGGTGTTCGGTGGGTATCTCATATTTGTCTTAGTTTTATGATGGGATTTGCTGGTTAGGAATTACTATCTATACCAGCGCATGGCATAGACAAGCCATGCGCGTTATGTATTCTATTCAAGCTTCTAGAAATCTTTGGATCCACGGGCTCTGTCCATCTCAGTAGACTTGTGCGTGCCCCTTTTGGCTGAAGTGATTGAAGCACATCACGTGCTTTCGCGATCCATGGTCGCGTTTTCGTGTGACCTCCCCAACGACCGCGTGTCGGACAGTCTCTATCCATGCCCAATTGCCTCTCACTGTATTCCTGATTGTGCTCATGACGATACCACATACCCCATGGGTTTTCTTTAAAAAGCCTTGCCATTAGCTTCACTCGAGCGCACGTATGGTTCCATAAAAAGTGGCCCCAGCCTCACCCTTCGTGTGCCTTCGACCGAATGGGCTTCAAATTCGCCCATCTGTGCGATCTTCTTACTGCACTTGAAGATAATCGCTTCCTGAAAGCGTCTACAGAAGCAAGGAATAAAGACCCAGACGCTCAGACTATTGCACGATGGTTTCACCAGCATGAAAGGCGCCTTCATGCACCAGAGACCAACCAGCTAGCGTTACTGTCATGTATGTTTCCAGAGAAACGACCTGACAGGGTATACTGGTTGCAGGACACTTCCTTAGCCAGAGTCATTGGACGGTGTCTTCTTCTGGGGTCTTCTCGTCGGGAAGAATTGGAACGCTGGCGAACGTCAGGTGGATCTGATCTCGGTCAATGCGTGGAGAATGTCATGCGTCAGGCAGAAAACCACATTTACGCTGGCCAAGAAGTCACAGTGGAAGAGGTCGATGCAGCTTTGACCGCCATTGCATCTCGGTGTCGTTTTTCAGGACCTCGAGTACGACGCCAGCGCACTGCCATAGATGTCGACACGGCCTTATCGCCACTGTATCGTCGACTGAGTAGCCGAGATGCAAAATGGCTCACTCGGATGATATTGAAAAGTCTTGCACCTGTCGTTCTGCCATCGAGAATTGTAATGAAAAGCATCCACTTCCTGCTGCCGCATTTGCTGCTCTTCCAGGACTCGTTGGAAGCAGCGCTGAATGTCCTGCATGCTGGCCCAATCAGCAATTTCCCAACGCAGCCAGAACCGACACTGGCTAAGGATCTGTGTACCATCGCTATGCAGCATCTGGATCCAATTATTGGAGTGAAGATCGGACGACCAGAGTACTACAAGGCGAGGAGCATCAAACACTGCTGCCAGATGGTGGGGAGTAGGCGAATGAGTGTGGAGAGGAAGTATGACGGAGAGTACTGCCAGATCCACATTGACCTTACAAAACGGTCTGACTTGATTCAGATCTTTTCAAAGAGCGGGAAAGACTCCAGCGCTGATAGGGCTGGTATCAATCCGGTGATTCGGGAGGCGTTAAGAATCGGTACACCACAGTGCAGATTTTCTCGCCGGTGCATCCTGGATGGTGAGGTTCTTGTTTGGAGTGATAAGCTTGGGAAGATTGCAGATTTTCATAAGTTGCGCAAATTCCTCTCACGATCTGGTACTTTCATTGGCACCAAAAATGATTCACCGTAAGTTATAAGATGTCTTCTGGTTGCGATACTCGCTGACGGCAGATAGTCCGCAGCCATATGAACATCTGATGATAGTCGTCTTTGATGTACTTCTTCTTGATGATGATATATGCCTTAAAAAGCCACATCGTGACAGAAGGCTAATGCTGAAGGACCTCATAAACGTAATTCCTGGAAGAGCCGAGATTTCTCAGCAATGGGTATTAGACTTCTCTGGGTCCGATATGCAGTCTCGACTGGAAAGTATCTTCTTGCGAGGGGTCACTGAGCGTTGGGAAGGATTCGTGTTGAAAGCATGTGAAGATCCATATTTCTCTATCTTTTCTGGAGAGAACAGTGGCTCTGCTGGTCGCTGGATCAAGCTGAAGAAGGACTATATACCAGGCTTGGGTGACACTGTTGACCTTGCACTTATTGGAGCAACATACAAATCGCGAGACGCCATGGCAATGACGCAGCATCAGAAACTATCATACACTCATTTCTTCATCGCATGTCTGGTGAATAAAGATGCCGTCGAGCAGTCGAAAGCGACACCTAAGTTCAAGGTAGTCGATGTCATTGATCATCATGGTATGAGTGATAAGAACATGCAAATCCTTAATCAATTTGGCAAGTTCTCTGCTTGCAGTGTGGAGTCAGGACATGGATTCTCCATTGAATCTCTCCCGGCTCATTTACCTGCCATGGATGTGGTGTTCAAGCATCCGTTTGTTGTTGAGATGCTGGGTGCTGGGTTTGAAAAGCCATCCGAAGCGAGATTCTTCTGTCTTCGCTTTCCAAGAATCCAGAAGATTCACTGGGATAGATCTTTCGAGGACGCTGCTACCTTCCTAGAGCTCCAGCTTCTGGCTGAAAAGGCCAGAGCTGTTCCTCAGGACGAGTATACCCAGGAGCAAAACGAGTGGCAAGCTCGCCTTCAACCAGCACCAGGCGCTATGGAGTACAAGACGGCTTCATCGCACAGCTTGCATTCCAACACCGAAACCTCCCATTCAGAACGAACTACACATGAAACAGCATCAAATACCCTTGAAACTCTGTCTAGTTCAAAGTCGACCGGGATGATCAATGAGACGTTTGGCAGGAAAACAGGATCATCTGGAAAAACCAGCCTTGCTTCGAATGCCCGCACTGTTCCAATTTATGTCGACGACTCGACAGATTCCGTGTCACCATCGGACAACGAGATGAGTGGCAATTTCTTGACGACAAATGATAATCTGTCATCCCATGGAGCCAATCGAAAGAGAAAGCGCTCTGGAGATGACTGTGGTGCCTCCAGTAAATGCGCAAAAAGCGAGGTATTCCCTGAAGATACCACCGGCCTCCCCAATCTGGGGGTGTCAAATACAGCCATCTCGTTGCAAACTCGCCACAGTCTCAACGATGAAGCGACAGAAAACTCGACTACACATCCCGCCAGCGTCAAAAATGCATGTCCAGCTCAGCTCTTCTTCCGCTCCCCAATACCGACGCTCAACCTGTGCAGCAGCAGTATTCCTCGAGTACATCAAAACAAAGCCAGCATATCGATCGTGAGTTCCGACATGGAGAGCTTTTTCCATGCGCTGGGTTCGACAGACAAGAAGGGCCAGCCCAAGCCTCCAAAAGCATCACAATACACCACACTCGGTATTATAAGTACAAACAATATGGAAACGTTGGGTCCACTAATCCTTGAAATCACGAACACTTTATACGAAAAGTTAAAGCAAAAGCCACTGACATTTCCGAATGGGAAGATCTTTGTTGTGAATGCTCAACTTCTTCGCGCACTTGCCAATAGTGACGGTCTCAAGCGTTGTTCTGGAAAGACTTGGCACAATATAGGAGAAAGCTACTTTTACGCATGCGTATCATGGTCACTGGTTGAACATACAAGCTCTGCGAGAGCTAAAATACCTTATACCCCAGGGACAAGCGATATAGACAAGAATGGGTGCACCCAAACTCCGAGAATAATTGTGAGCTTCGATCGACGGGAGATGGACTGTCTCCAGGACTTCTGTTGAATGCGTTCTTTCATACAAGAGTAATATATACGATGGTTTCACGAATATCAACAATTGATCCAGGTTAGGGGTGGGTTTGTCCTCCAGGACTGATCCTCAAAATATATCATACCTATCTGACGTTGTAGTTTGCTCTTCCACATATACAATTTCCATCTCACCGGCTTTATCTCCATCCCCATATCAGATTATGCCTTGACGGATGACACGCAGCAGCAATCGTAGTAGGAGAGTGGCCGCACGCCATCAGCTCACGGCCCGGAGCTGTGTGGACCTCGATTCCGACAATGAAATGAACGCAATATGAGCCAGCGGAGAAGTGCGAGGCTGGTCTCAGGGGAATAGCATCGCGATAGTTATTGATATCAATTTATCATTCCGCCGTTGAAATGGCAGTAATCACTGCAGGTTACACCGTTTAAATCAGGCAGCATTGTGGGCCAGGGTCGGATTCTTCGCCATAATCGTCCGAGGGGCTTCTTCCTCCCGCCAAGTCGATTTGGCCCCCGTCTTGACGGCTGTGAGGCTGGGGCTTTAAAAATCTTTCCTTTGAAGCTTTGATGATTATCATCTTACTATAGGTCATGGGCATTCGTCAAGAGTCAGTCTGGTCTTGATGCAAAGAATATCATGTCGATAACTTCACTAAAGCCAGGATAGGAGAAAGCTACACCCATCGAAAAAGACTATCAATATGTACACTCCCTGTTTGTCTCGTAACATGATGATCAAGCAGACTCGTCTTGCCAGAAAGACTCTTGTCGATTGTCGATTCTTTTGCGACTGCAGATATCATGAGACTCAGTAGGCAATCGCAAAAGACGATATCATTCTACCCGACTCACCGCATCATCTAGATCAATACTCATGGCTTGAACACGATCATGTGGGATGCGTAAACTAAGGTTGCAATGCTCGTTTATTTGCGAAAGAAATCTTTCAATGCTGACTTTGATGTCGATGCTCCATACCTTCTGGTAGCGGGAAACTTGGCTCGTCGGGATAGAAGCCGATATACAACAGAGAGAGGATCAAAACCAGCGGAAGTAGTGCGAGGATTTGTTCGCGGAAGAGAGTGAGGATCTCAGGTTCACTGAAAGAGAACATGTCGCAGCTTTAGAAAACAAGTACGATGGCGAGATGTCTAGTCTATGTGAGTTATAATACATGGATTCTGGTCTGAGGTGAAGAGAACTATGTCTTCTTATATGTGGCTGACTATGCCCTGTTGGGTCGATTAACAGATTCTAATAAAGTGAGTACTGCGAGATGCCCAGTCCGAGGAGAGTGATATTCACTCTAGTCACTATTATTCACTCGTCTGTACCAATTATCTGGATTTAAATCTACCAAAAAGGATGCTTTCACATTTCTTTGAAATACTCTGCTGTGGGAGAATCTTTTCTTTTGGATTAAGGAATATTTTGGATGTACATGGGCAATACATATCAGCACAGCTGACAGCGGCCACCTCAGTTCAGTAATTATTATAATAAGATCGCCCCGACCAACAACAATACCTTCAAGCCCCTGGGCAAGCAATAAAGCAAGGATTCTAATCTCATCCAGGATGGTAGCACAATAGTAGAGCAATGTCGTGCAAGTACAAGTACGATACGAGCGGAGAAGTTGGTATTCCTCATTTACCCCTCCAAGCGCCAGCGCTCACCAATAATACTTTCTTCACTAGCAACCGCCAACCATCCTGGGCAGCAACCCGAGACCCTGTCATCTTTTCCCCATTGGGACCGTGTCAAAAATCGGAGCAATGACTATACTGTAAGGAGCACGGGAGCGCGTACAAGCTGGAAGGTTCTGACAAGTTCCAATTCCAAGGATCCCCCAACCATCTGCCGTAAGACCAATCAGTATGGCGGAGGTGATCAGTTCATGCAAGCAAACAGGTCCGAATGTCTTCACGGACGTGTAACCGCCTGACTGAGATGAGGCAAGGAGCAGCAGGAGGGGGGGAGAGGGCGCAAAACCACTGTAGGTAGGAGGAACATTCATGCTTACGGTAAGATGCAGATAGACCGGAATGTTGTCCGGCAACTCTTGGTGCTCCCCTTCTGTTCTAGTGCTCACCCTCCCGCTGCTTTTACTCATGGAGTAGAACTGAGCACGGTCCTGACCAGTCTGAGTTGCTCAGGGATCTATTGTTGTCTAATCCTGTGAGGTGATAAGCTTGCAGGGTTGCTAGAGCCGTCAGCCGAAGCTGATGAGGTCGATTAAGCATTCCGGTTCGCTTGCATGGGACGGCGCTCAACGATTGGTTTTCAGCAACGAGGCTGAAAAAACTATCTGACCAGGTAAACACTGAGAGTGATATCTATATTATGCTGCAATACCTTTTAGGTAGGTGAAATCGAGGGAGGTCTACTAAGGAAGGGGCCTTGAAACTGGAATACGTCCAGGTTCAAGACTAGACGTAGATGCGACAATTCAGATTCAGTATCCAGATGGCGTATTCTGAGCGCCACGAGATTTAGCTTGTAAGCGTCCTTGCTCCTCCTTCGGACGTGGCTTATCTGTGGACTTCTGTGACATTTCGTCACTACTCGAGGGTACCGATGAGCTCCTTACCTGCAAGAAGTTGCTCCACTGTAGGGTTTTGGGAATCGGACGTTTCGTCAACATTCGAGGCTTGTAATGAAAGCTTGCTTGCGGTAAGAAGCCTCTGATATTGATGCTCCCACTCTGGGCAAGCCACCACAAGCTTCAAAATCCCTCGAAACCTTGCAATTGATCTCCGCCTGACCACTCATGTGAAGGAAGTTTCCATTGAAGGCGTGAAGTTGGAAAGGTTTAGGATGTGGAAGATCCCAACTTCCTTTATCAACTCGAAACTTGGCAAGCCTGTCTCTGGGTAAACCCTCTATTGACATTGTCAAAATTCCGGAAAGGTCTTTATTCGAGATTGGTGAGCCATGTTGGTTGCCTCCAATATGAGGTTGAACTGTCCGAATTCGGCGTCACTGGTAGGGTCAGGTTCAGCTTCTGACCTGATGAGCAGTGTAGAAGACACAGAAAGACTTACCCTCTTCGAGAATGATGGCATTTTGGGCATTCGATAAGGAGATCGAGGACAGAAGCGGACGATACTATGTAGTTGCTTGAAGCATAATGGGCAAGTACGATTGGTTGGAACTCACGTATGGCCAGCAGCTCACCGCTTTCTCAATTAGGAGAAGGCATCGCACATGACAGCGTTTGGCAGTGCAATATGTAGTTCCCTGTAAGAATGATCACCGCGTGTCTCCAACGACAACTGGTGACGGAGCCATTGCATGACTGCATTGATGATGACGGAACACGAGCGTGTGCTGACATGTACCCCGAGCGTCTCAGCCGAAGCGCCCTCATTAAAGCGGCGAAAGCCAGCGGACCAAATCCTGTGTATACACGCGCATCCAAGCCGAGAGGGAAAGTCCAGGATGACCATTCCTGTCATACCCACCAGGGTTCCTCGTATGCACCTGGCCTGCAGAGATAAGCGACACGACACTATAAATATCTGAGATCAGTCGCCTACAATTTTCACACATGGGTATTTAAACGAATCGGTTCCCTGCGTCGGTTCGGTGGAATCGTCATCATCGATCGCAGCCATGTATTTCTCTGCAGCTGCGGGGTTATTCCCCGACAACAAGAATCGAGAAGATGGCGGTCCCTTGCCGACAACCCTACGAAAGAGGACAGTTCTGTCGTCATTGGGGGCCGTCATGATCTTATTGATCACCACGTTGATCGTGGAATGCTGGTTGCGTCCCGGCTGGTTGCCCGTGGGCCGGTTCTACCGTCTTCTCCATCATGCATCTGGTATGTCAGAGACGTCTCAGCTCGCCAGATAGGTACTGATCGGTGCAGATGAATCGGGATGGCCAGATTCGCGGGCCACAGGAAAAGACTGAGACGTTGTGTTTGATGTCATCTGCGAAGCTCGTTGGGATGAACAGGTGGCCTGAATTGTCGGCAAACGTGGCCAAACACGAGTTTGTCAGCAGTCGAAACGAATAGACCACTCTCAGGCGTATACGATCATTCCGAGTCGGTTGGGGATTGGGATACGGGGTAGAGGTGCAATGTGCAATTTTGGCTTTGTTTGACTGTGCGATACATTCTGAGCGATGCCGCCTCGATGGCTATGACAGTCTGGGGATGTATATAGCTTCTGAAAAGAAGAACCTTACCAGGTGGATCTCAAACCACCCAGAACCTCTCATGAAAAGAAAAAAAGAAGACATATATTCTCTGATGATATGAACCTCCCAGGCACTCCGCACTCCCTTGCAATCGTAAATCTAACACCATTGACAATATTCTATACAAGAAACTCCATCCCGTTCCAGCCCCTCCGCCCAGCAAAACGCCTCGCTAGCTCAGAACGACACAATGACCAGCACATAAGAAAAGAAAATGAAACTATCATGATTACAAGCCTATTCGTCATGCTCGCGCCTGGCCCGCACGTCGCGCATCAGTGCCTTAGCTTCCTCCACCTCGACACCATCCTGACAAAGCTCGCCCGCCAACTGGTCCGCCCGCTCCAAGTCCCCGTTGCGAAGAGACCACCTGGCGAGCCAGAGTCGTGCTTTAGATGTGGTAGTGGTCACTCCGGTGCCATGCCAGCTCACCTCTTCTTCTTCCCGCGGAATGGTGGATGGCTTGCCCTGACGGGACCCCCGTTGTGTTTCACTATCGGACGGGACGTCTTCATTCTCATCGGAGGATCCGCCCTCCTCCTCGTCAACCGGCATTTGTCCGGACTCTTGCTGCAGGGTGAGCTCCATAAAGGACGCGGCCTTTTCTTCATCGCCAAGCCGTTCGTACAGTGTCGCGATCTGATGTAGTGTTTCCGGATCGAGGATCTTGCGTCCAGTTTGGGTGCCGTCATCGGCGTAGTATGCCCCCGCCACGAGAGCGCGCTTCAGCGCTTGGATACTCTGCTCGGGGCGACCCATCTCAGCATAACAGGTGCCCACAGCCTGCCACATTTTGGGGTCATAGGGGCGCAGCGCTGCCGCACGTTGGTAGTAAAAGAGCGCATAGAAAGACATGTCGAGGACCTCGTAGGCTTGACCGAGACCATACCATGCACGACAATCTTTGCGATTGAGGTCCACAGCGCGACGATAGGATTCAATGGCGGCGTGCGTGTTCTTCATCTCGACATATTCGTGACCCATGAGGATCCACGCGGAGAGAAAGTTCCGGTCTAGGGTGAGTGCGCGTCGGAAGTACATCACTGCTTTCTCGTGCTCGGACTTGAGTGAATAATAATTGCCTACCACACAGCAGGTTTCTGGGCGGAATTTATCCGTCGCAGTTGCAACTTGCGCGACAAAAGCGAGCTGTGGACGTAGACCCATCACGTAGAGAATGTTAGAGTAATGATCGAGACTGTCGAGACGGTGGGGCGATGTGTTGAGAATTTCGGTGAAGATATCAGATGCGGATTCAAAGTCTAACCGGATTAGTATTCATCTCTCTCTATCGTGAACAGGGTATGAACCTTTGCTGTGGTAGAAAAGAAGGGCCCGCTGGGTCTTGAGGAAAGCACTGGTTGGGAACATGGAATCGAGCTCCGTCAGGACTTGATAGGTATCATCTGTAGCCTGATAAAGTTCCTGGCTGCAATAGACATGGAATATGAGGGTCATGATGTTCTCTGGGAGGAGGTCAAGGACTTGTTTCAACTGGAGATGGTTAGTGCATATGTGTGGCAGGCGGATAACAGGACACAACGTACATCTTCTGTGCTTCCAAGCAGGTCACTGAGCTCATGCCATGCGCCCCAATGGAAGGGGTTAAGATGAACACTGCGAATGAGCCATTTCTTGGCCTCCTCTTCGTTTCTGCCCTTTAGAAGGACCACGCCATAGAGGTATTCCAACCACCCATGACTGTGTTTGTCCAAGCCTTTCTCTTCCCTCTCGGTGAACCAACCCTCCAGTCCGCGCGCCAAAGCCGGCAATTCCTTGTTTGTTGTAGCTCCACCATCGGCCGGTCCTAACACCATCTCCGTCTCCTCGTTCTTTCGTTTTTCACCGGCGATGTATCTGGCGTACAGAGCCAGAAATAGCGACTTTTCGCTGAGCTTAGGGTACGGGTTGCGCGCTCCACTACCGGTAGGTTCTTTGACCCCTGCGGATCGACTCTTGCCCTTCTGCGGAGTCAATGACTGTCGCGACTTCGACGAACTGGCCGCCATAGTTGCTGACAGCGACACGGAGGGGACAGTGGGCGGGAGAAACACAGCTGCGCAGCGATCGAACTCGCGGTTGTCGAAGTATGATTTGGCGAGGAGGTACTTGTAGGACTCCTGCGCTTCAAGGGCGGCCTCAGAAGCATCCTGGGTGCGCAAATACGGGTTTTCCACCACCTGAGGATCTTGTGCAGTGTCCATGGGCGATTCGGGGTCTGTGTCGTACTGATCGAGCTTCACGACCGAATCGAGCATCTCGGCGGCCCATTTGGCCGAGTGGTAGAGACAGCGCTCGGAGGACTTGATGGCGGCGGCTTCCAGGCGGAATTTGAGTTCCTGGAGATGCTCCTCGGTGATAAGACCCGCCATGATGAGGAGAGAAGGGGGTTGAATGAGGGAATGGGCGATGGGATGGAGGAAGCGAGAATGTTGTTGATGCGCGACGAGACGAGACAAACAAGGCAAACGGCAGAAAACACACCGCGGGGAACATCGCCGCCCTCCTATCTTTCTCCCCCGCCGCTCGTCGGTCAGTCTTACTCTTTTTCTCCCCCATGCTGTCATCCACCACCTCATCTCTTTCCACCAATTCCCCCGCAATGGCTACGAAAACCGACCGCGCTGCCTTCGAGGCGGTTTTTCCTTCCCTCGCCCAGGATCTCCTGGACCATGCGAAGAAGTACAACCTCCCGGAGAATGCGATGCAGTGGTTCGAGAAGGTAACACGAATATCCCCCTGGTGCACTTCGCGCAGCCCATTGAATCCCCTGAACAGCATCATAGCTAACTATGTCTCTCTGTCCACCCTTTGATAGGCCATCAATGTCAACGTTCCTGGTGGAAAGCTCAATCGCGGTCTCTCCGTTCCCGACACTGGTCTCGCGCTTCTCAAGCAGCCCCTGACCGAGGAGCAGTTCAAGCACCTCAGCACTCTCGGCTGGCTCACCGAGCTGCTCCAGGCCTTCTTCCTCGTGAGCGACGACATCATGGACAGCTCGATCACCCGCCGTGGTCAGCCCTGCTGGTACCGTCACCCGGGTGTCGGCCTGATTGCTATCAACGACGCCTTCATGCTTGAGTCCGGCATCTACGTGATCCTGAAGAAGCATTTCCGCTCGCACCCCGCCTACGTCGACCTCATTGAGCTCTTCCACGAGATCACGTGGCAGACTGAGCTGGGTCAGCTCTGCGACTTGATCACCGCCCCCGAGGACAACGTCAACCTCGATAACTTCTCCCTCGAGAAGTACATGTTCATCGTCACCTACAAGACTGCTTATTACAGCTTCTACCTGCCTGTGGCTCTTGCTCTGCACTACCTGCAGCTCGCGAGCCCGGAGAACCTCCAGCAGGCGCACGACATCCTCATCCCGCTGGGCCAGTACTTCCAGGTCCAGGATGACTACCTGGATGCTTACGGCGACCCGGCCGTCATCGGTAAGATTGGTACCGATATCCAGGACAACAAGTGCTCGTGGATGGTGAACCAGGCGCTCCAGCGCGCCACTCCGGCCCAGCGGGAGGTGCTGGACGCCGCCTACGGCCGCAAGGACAACGACCTCGAGGCCAAGGTCAAGGCCATCTACCGCGAGCTGGACCTGGAGAAGGTCTACCAGGAGTACGAAGAGAAGATCGTCGGCGAGCTGCGCACAAAGATCGCCGCCATCGACGAGGCGGGGGGTCTCAAGAAGGAGGTCTTCGAGGCTTTCCTGGGTAAGATCTACAAGCGCACCAAGTAAGCTTGGCGCTAGTTGAAGGTTGGGAGATTTCCTCTCGATCGCGGCCTGATTCCGGCCGTCACGATACCCTCATATTGCCGTTTCGCTTTGATTTGCCCCCCCGATGTAGTGGTAGGAAGAATTTCTCGTGTACAGTTCCGCCAGAGTCGATCGAATGCATACAAGGAGTTCTGTGGATTGAGTCTTCTCCGACGATCGTCTGCCATGTGCATGACCCGTAAAAGCAATCGACTGCGTCATGGAATCACCCATAATCAGCATGGAGCAGTCGGTGGTGGCAGAAACACTGACGAAAACTTTCCCATCTCGTGAAATAGTCGGAGTAGGTACTCCGTAGTCTCGGTCGATCGTAAGCTTCCACCCGCCGCAGTGGAGCCGTCTCGAAAAACCCAACGGACCCAAGGTTAAGCGAGCCAACGGGGACAAAACAGTAGTTGACCAGCCAAAACCGTTGGGGAAGTGGCCAAAAAAAGCCAATGGAAGAGAGCAGAAAGAAGGGACCGTTTCTGCTGCATGGATCGACCGCGCTCACCACTTAGGGGTACCGACTCCGGAGGATATAGTAGCACTAAGGTCGGTGTGGGTCGTCTACACGACGGGTAGCTGGTTAGTATGAAGGAGTTCACCGCGCCGTCAGGAGAAAATTCAACCTGTCCATTTCCCCTGGATCGATCCAGTGATAGTCGTTGGCGTGCGCTTCCCCTATCCCAATTGCAGGCATCCGAGCACTGGATCCCCCCGATCCAATACTGGACCCTACCAAACATCGCCGCTCAGGAACCGCCAGTCCGAAATCCGCCTCCACGGGAATAAGCTAGAGATAGAATGAAATTAAAACTTGGCGGATCCATGGCTGGACCGCCTCTAGAGTGCGCATTCACAGTCAACCGAGGCTGTGACTGGACACTCTGACCCGTCATTCACCAGAAGGAGAAAGCCAGGGTCCCACCCCAAGAACTTCTCCTGGTGGCGATGCCTTTGATGGGTTCCAAGGAAATCGGCGCGGGAGTCCCTTACTCCGCAGTGGTGTGGAAAAAAAAAAAAAAAAAGACGAAAAAGAGGAAAAAAAAAATTTCCCCAAAGAGCTAAGAAAAAAGGATGGACCCGAGGGGATAGACAGACTGGTAATCGTTTAAAACGGTGGAGGTGCCCGCTGGTGCTGCCTGGTGTTTTTCTTGAGTAGAGGGTGTCCTTATCGTCAATTGTGTTGGTAGAGAGATCGATCTTCAAGTCGGCCGATATGAGTACTGCCGTTACGGTTACGCTGTCCAAGGAGCCTGAGGTGCAGGTGGAGGAGGTATGTTCCCCGTAGCATTAGGGAGGAGTGTGTGTCTGTTGGTAGTCGCCAGGCTGACACTGCTTCCAGTCAATCCCCAACTTGAAGACCCTCAAGGATGCTATCCCCAAGGACTGCTTTGAGTCGTCCGTCGTCACCTCTCTCCTCTACCTCGCTCGCGACATCTTGTACTGCGCCATCCTCACCTATGCAGCCTTCCAGATCCACCTGCTGCCCTGGCTGTCCATGCGTGTAGTAGCCTGGACGGCTTACGGGTTCTTCCAGGGCTGCGTGGGAACTGGTATGTGGATTCTGGCACATGAGTGTGGTCACGGCGCCTTCTCCCGCTACCAGAACTTCAATGACTTTGTCGGATGGGCCACGCATTCATTCTTGATGGTCCCTTATTTCTCCTGGAAGTACACCCATGCGCGCCACCACCGCTACACCGGCCACATGGATAAGGACACCGTGTTCGTGCCGTGGACGGACGAGCAGGTCGCCAAGAACAAGAACCTGCGCATTGAGCAGATCAAGCATCTCGCCGAGGAGACGCCCATGGTCTCGTTCATGCAGCTTATTGCCCACCAGCTCTTCGGCTGGCAGCTGTACCTGTTCTTCAACGTCAGCGCCGGTGCCAAGAGCGCCCCCGAGGGTACAGCGGAGGTCTGGCCTGCGAGCCACTATAACCCGTTCAGCAAGCTCTTCACCAAGTCGCAATGGATCAACATTGCGCTGTCGGACCTGGGTCTGGCCATCATGGGCTCGGTGCTGTACTATGCCGCTACGCAAATCGGCGCCTGGAATGTCGTGCTGCTGTACGTCGTGCCCTATCTCTGGGTGCACCACTGGCTGAGTATGTTGCCTCTTCCCGAGTTGGGATTTTCCCAATCGTAATGTTCCCCTGCTGATATGTATCGACTGTTAGTCGCCATCACTTACCTCCAGCACACCCACCCCGCCGTGCCGCATTATACCGCCGAAACCTGGACCTACACCAAGGGTGCTCTGGCCACGATTGATCGCACGACCGGCTTCATCGGCCGTCACTTCTTCCACGAGATCATCGACTACCACGTTGTGCACCACCTCTTCAGCCGCATTCCCTTTTACAAGGCTGAGCGGGCCACCAAGGCGATTCAACCGCTGCTGGGCGAGAACTACCACGAGCAGAAGGACGAGAGCTTCCTGTACTCGCTGATGACCACCTTCCGGAAGTGCATCTATGTCTCGGACAAGGGTGCCACGCCTGGTGTTTTGCATTTCGTTCGCGCAAAGGATGCGCGATAGGCAGTGGATGGATGGAGCGCGTGGTGGACTCTCTGGATGATACCCTTCTTCGTTCTCGGAGAAGCGTGTTTGTGATGGCTTCCAGGGAGCTGGACTCTGAATGTGTTCAGAGTTGAATTATCAGGAGACATTGGTTTGCTGAACGATAATGCATTTGCAAGGATAGATGTATGGATCTCAAGATTGCATAGATAACCTGGAGCATCAAGCTAGACGATTAGATATTCGCATAATATGCATGATTTGTTTCACAGCGTTGTTAATTCGGAGGATTCGTAATGAACAGCTCCATCGATATCGATTGACCTTAAGAAAATCTTCCAGCGTGATACGAGGGAAGAAAGAGAAAGCGGGCGAGAAGGAAGCACTAACGCTTCGTTTAGAGCCTGGTACTGTGACATCATGCGTTGTGGTGTGGTCCGAGGTATATGCATGTCCTACTCTGTAAGACAGCCGCATTGGGTCGTTCAATGCAGCCAAGAGGGACGGTGCGACCAAGAGAGACATGAGAGCCTTCCCACTGGACAAGAGGAGTCGGCCTCCCCAGTGTCATCCAGTATTTATGCATGGTTCAATGAAGGAGTACTCCGTAGGGAAGTCATTGTCGGACTAACCGTCGTTCTCCGCACGAAGGATTGTGCCAGCCCGTGTCTCACAGAGGGGTCGTTAGCCAAGACGCAGAAGGAGGGACGTGCTCGGGCGAGAGAGAACGACAGATGCGATGAAGTTGGGATGGGAAACCTGCAGTTGGAGCTGTACATCACGTGGCAATCATTCCCTCGTCGCAACAACCCAACGTCTATCCTGATATCCGGAAACCATGTCAGACTCCAGCAACAGTCAATCGATATCAGATTGCGGCAGTAGTCAGGGGCTGTTCGGTCGCGAACCCCACATGCAGATGGATTTTTCGGACTTCTCATCCTCAGCGCCAAGAGGCTTCGTCATCAATGGTCATCCAACGACTTCTATCATAGCACTCGGATGTGGATCGGCCAGCAATAATCCCTCCCCTCAACCAACCGCAGTCCATGGGACTGATACGACAGACAGTCCGGTGGAAGTCTGTGCCTTTGGTGCGCGTGCCCTCCTACTGTAACTGGCCTAAAAACTGATGCCTGCGGATGGTCGGATCGCAGGTTCTCTCCACAATCGCGCCGACACGCTGATTATCCCGGTCTGCCAAGACGACTCACTCCACCTACACCTCCGAGACTCTGTCTTTTTCATGCGAAAATGGCGCTCGAAAGGCGGATGGAAGAGAGCTTTCCCCCCGGTGCAGATAGACAAAGCGGCCATGGGGAAGAATCTCCTCAATGGAAAAGCAGACCATATGAACGACGATGCCGACTCAACACATCACCTGTTTTCTCCAAGGGAATGTACCCAAGTACGGGGTACATATCAGTATCAATCGTCTTGGTCAGCCCTGCCAAAAAAAACCACCTGGCTTGCTAGCCAAAGCTAAGATGCGATGTGGGCCTGAGCCACTGCGAAGCCAACAGATAGCAGCGTCAACGCAGTGGATCTCCGCGCGTCAAGGGACACCAAAGGCTCCAAACGGAGCTGCTGTCTGTTTTCCTCGACCTGATCATCAGAAATGATTTCCTCTCTTCTCCCGTTCCAAAACGCCCGTCATCCAATCTCTCTGTCCGTCCACCGATCAATCACTGATCGCGTTGATCCTCCCTCCCCCGGAATCTCTACACCTGCCCCCCAGAGTAGACTACCCACCCGACCACCCCATGACGACATGAGAACAATGCTGGGCCGCCTCTTGACCCTGGCAGCACTCGGGCTCAGTGCTGTCCACGCCGATTTGGGGCCCTACGTCCAGTCCACCCCATACGACGACGGTGAATACGGCCCCTGGCCGACAGAAACCTACCATTCAACACCCATCATCGGTCCTTCGCTAAACTATATCGAGGACAACCCAGCCTGTCACGATGGACAGTATACCTTGATCGCGCCGCGGGGAGGCAGCGTCAAGAACCCCGGTCCGATGATCATCGACTCGGACGGACACCTCGTCTGGACGAAACACTACGGACAGACGTATAATCTTAATGTTTACACCTTCAAGGGACAGGACTACCTCACCTTTTGGGTGGGGAATGACGGGATTATCGGCCATGGCGACGGGACATATTACATGGTTCGTGCATCGCACCGGGCGTGATGATATCTTCTTCCCACACAGCAAGATCTAACACTGCATAGCTCGACTCCACCTACCAAGAAGCATACAAGATCCGAGGCGCAAACGGCCTCCCAGCAGACCTGCACGAGTTCCACATCACCCGCGACGAAACCGCCGTCTTCAGCATCTACGAAGTCCGCGCCGCGAACCTCAGCTCCGCGGGAGGTCCCTCCGAGGGATGGATCTGGGACGGGACCTTTCAAGAAATCAACATCGAGACGGGCGAGCTACTCTTCCAATGGCGGGCCTCAGACCACTTCAACTTCACCGACGTCTACCGCGGGCTCGAAGGCAACGGGGAATCCAAAGACCGCCCCTGGGACTTCTTCCACATCAACAGCGTCGACAAAGACGCCAAGGGGAACTTCCTCGTTTCGTCCCGGTACTCCAACTGCCTCGTCTACATCGACGGCCGCACCGGCACCATCCTCTGGCGACTCGGCGGCATGCACAATGACTTCACCGATCTCTCCAACGGCGCCGCCACCAACATCACCTGGCAACATCACGCCCGCTTCCGCGACAACGACACCGCCATCACCATCTTCGACAACGCCTCTCGCGGCGTCGGCGCCCCCCGTCTCACCTCCCGCGGCCTCTACCTCGACCTCGACCAGGACAACATGACCGTCCAGGTCCGACACGTCTACTGGAACTCGCACGCCATCAGCAGTCAGTCACAAGGCTCCGTGCAGATCCTCCCCACCGGCAACGTCCTCCTCGGCTACGGCTTCAACGCCGCCTGGACCGAATACTCCATGGCCGGCGACGTGCTCTGCCACGTCCATTTCGGCCCCGAGTCCGGCTTCGGCGACGGCAACATCATCTCCTACCGCGTCTTCAAACACCCCTGGACCGGCCTCCCGCTCACCAACCCGGATCTCCTCATCCACCGGTACGAAGCCGCCGTCAGCTGGAACGGAGCCACCGAAGTCGCCACATGGGTGTTGGAAGGGACCGACGATCCCGCCGCCAGCACCAGTCTTGCGAGAATTTTCCCCGACGACGACAACAACAACAACAAGAAACCCGTCTCGATGCCCAAGATCCTCCCAGGAGAGAAGCTCTCCGACTTTGCCGCGCGCGTCGACCGCGAAATGCCTATGTCAGCCATGAAACGCTCCGAAAGGGTCGACACCAGCGGTCTTCCCAAGATTCGCGAACAGCGGCAAACCAAGCATGAGAAACACCTGCGTCGTCTGCAGCAGCAGTGGCGCGAGGAGGAGAAGCAGATCCAGGAGCGAGAGGCGGCGGAGCGGGATGAGCGCGAGGGCGAGATGGAGGAAGAGCTGCGACTGTGGAATCAGTGGGAGATTGAAGCTGGCAAGGCCAAGGCGAAGAAGAAGGCGGCTGCGGCGTCGAAGCGGAAGAAGGGCGGGGCGGAGCTGCTGGATGCGGACCCCTGGGCGAAACTGAATAAGGAAAAGGCACGCTTGACTAAACCGGCGAATCCGTTGGAGGTTGCGCAGGCGCCGCCGGAGTTGAAGAAGCCGAGGGAGATCTTCAAGGTGCGAGGCGGGGCCAAGGTGGATGTTGCAAATGTGCCGGCCGCTGGCGGGAGTTTGCGGCAGCGTGAGGAGTTGGCCACAGAGCGGAAGAATATTGTCGAGCAGTATCGGAAGATGATGGCTGAGAAGAGAGCGTTCAATTAGGACGGGAGGAGCTTATCCTCCTGGTTTCTGGAGAGTGTTTACAGGTATAATGTCGGTTGTCTTGTGTTGTGAATACGTATAGGTCGAGATACGGCTTGGGCGTTTGGGTTCAGCGTGAAGGGTATTTACCGATGTCATTGCTCAGGTATAGGCAAGAAGAAATCAGAAACAACACTTTGATGATGCTTTTTATATACAAAATCTATGTCCCAAACACCGCTCATTACAAACAAATCCCAATCTCTCTGGTATCGGCTACCAAGATCAATTGAGTTACTCCTTCTGCAGCGACTTGACATAGTCCGCAGCCTTGGCCTTGATCTCCTCGACCATCTTCTGGCTACCCCCCTCAGCAAGCTTCTCTTCGAATGACAGCCACTTCTTGAAGAAGAAACGAGCCTGCTTAGCCTTAAGCTTTTTGCTTTCGTCCGCCACAACGACACCCTTCTTGGTGTCGCGGATACCGAGCACCCGCTCGAACAGGCGTCGGACCTGCTCCGCGTCACCAGCCTTGATCTCCAGATCCACCAGGATGTTCCACAGATCCATGCGCTTGGGGAAGGACGACAGAAGGCCTTCAAACACGGTACGTCCGCGTTCGACGTCTCCGTTGGGCGAACGGAACTCCAGCTGTCCGAACTTAGAGGTCGTCTCGACGTGCGTGTGCGAGGGAAGAGATTGCAGAGCACGGGGGAGTAGGGCGCGCCCTCGCTCGGGGTCATTGATGTTGTCAAACAGGAAGGTGGCGTAGTTGAGGTAGAACTTGGAGGAGTGGAAGATCTTCTTCTTGAGCGCGGTCTGGAAGAGCTCGTCCGCTTTCTACATTGAAATTTTGTTAGTAACCCGAGACTCACTTGAAAGGGTGCAGGTGTGTAGTGAAGGGCCAGACTTACATCGTTCTTGCCGGACTGGATGTAGATGCTGATCAACCTCTCGTAGACCTCCTGGGTGTCGTTGTATTGACAAGCCCGCTTGAATACATCCTCGAGAGTGTCCTCGTCGCCGTAAGTGTTCTCCAAGTTCAGCAATGCGACCCAGATGTTCAACTTCTCGGCGTCCTGTCCGATGGTGATCGTGCGAAGGGCACGCTCGGCAATCTCTCGGGTCTTCTCAACTTCGCCGAGTTCCAACTGGAAGGCCATGTATTGAAGCCAGAGATGCGACGAGTCGGGCTCACCGAGCAGGAGTCGTTCATAGTCTGCCACTGACTGAGGTCCGTTGGCATCTAGTTCACCGGTTCGGTCCACCTGGATCTCAGGCTTGCGATGCTTCTTCTTCTTCTTCTGCGACTCCTCCTCGTCGGAATCAGACGCCATAACTTCATCCTCGTCATTATGGACGTTGCCGCTCCAATCGAAGCCGCCGTCGCCAAGTCCACCCTTCTGCTTGAGTGGGACCTTCGCGACCTGCTCGTCGTCACTGTCCTCCTCAGATTCGCTTCCACTCTCGTCCTCAAGCTCGACACCACCCATGGAAACATCGCTGTCGTCATCCTCATCCTCGTCACTTCCTTCGACATCAACACCACCAAAGCCGTCCAAACTGATGCCATCAGAATCCTCGTCCTCATCGTCACTGCTTTCAGCCTCATCTTCATCCTTGCCCGTGAAGTAGGAAGCCTTTAGGCCGAAAGAGATCTTTCCTTGATCGCGATCAACCTTAAGGACCTTGGCCTTTACAGCGTCACCTTCTTCGAAAAGCGTCCGCGCATCATCAACCCGCTTCTCCGCTATTTCGCTGCGGTGGCACAGACCGCTGATGTTGGCAGAACGGTCAACAACGATGAAAGCGCCGAATTCCTCGACCTTACGGACTTTGCCGGTGACAACCTGCCCAGGCTTGATGTCGTGGAGTGTGAGAGGAGCCTTGTAGTCGGGGTCCAACACAGACTCCTTCAGGCTCATTTGCAACTTGCCCTGCTCATGGTTCACCACGGTTACCCGGCCCTTGACGAGTTGATCAACCTGGAAGGCGTCCTTCCATTCCTTGAGGTAAGAGTCGGAAAGATCCGAGACGCGGACATAGATGGTGACGCCGTGGCCGAGAGTGACGAACAGTCCATTGTCCGCCACCCTGCGGACGAATCCTCGGACCACGTCGTTCACCTTGATCTGGTTGGCAGAGGTGATTTCGGGGTCTTGGACGGGGAGCGAGGAGCTGAGGACCTTGGAAGGTCGGAGAGAGAGGGAGATCTTCTTGTTAGCCTTGTCAATAGCAACGACACAGGCACGGAGCACTTCGTTCTTCTGATAGATGGTGGGGTTCGCCTTGGTGTAGTCGTCTGCCATGTCAATGAGATCAACAGCACCAACGATAGTCTCCGTGAGCTGCACGATGATCTGTCTCTCAGTGACCTTGGTGACTCGTCCAGGGAGGATCATGCCAACAGAGATATCTTCAAAGGCAAGCTTTTCGGAGCCTTGCTTCGCCGAAAGATTGAGATGACCCTTTTCAGCGTCTACGGCGGTGACGTGTACTTTGAGGGCGGAGCCGACAGGGAAATGCTTCTCCACATCAGCCAGAAGCGACAGATCGTCACAGGCATCGATGAAACGCAGACGGCCACGAACGTTAGGCGATAGGTTAATCCAAAGACAATCGTCGGCGACGTTATTGACAAAGCCCAACCACGAAGAGCCCACCTGGACCTGCTCCATGTTGAGCGGGGTGGGGTTGGCGGCCTTCAGGAAGCTAGGCTTGACAGAGAGCTCAAACACCGGGAACTTGCCGGTGCGGTGACTGATGGGGAGGAACTTATGGTTGCGAGCATCGTGAACACCCAAGATTCTGGCAGAGACGACTTGCTTGGCACGGAAGAAGCGCAGAGGCTGCTTGCGATCCTTGATGTCCTCCCACTTGTCAAAGACTTCGGAGACATCAATCCGACCCTGGATATTGTCTGCCAGCTGAACATTTACCTGCGTCGCTTTGATGGAGACAACCTTGCACTTGACGACTCGTCCAAAGCTGAAGTCGGACATGGAGTTGATGCCATCTTCAATGGCATTGAAGACAGCATCATCGGAAGGAGCAGCCTTGGTAGGCTTGGTAGGCTTAGCAGCAGCCTTCTTAGCACCGGCGTGGGTTGCTTCAGAAGGGTTCATGCTCAAGATGAACCTCCGGAAATCAGTGTCGACAGAGTGAACACTGGCCGTGACGATCTGGGACTTGGTCATACCAAATCCAGGCTTAAGCATGTTCTCATCACCAACAAGTCGCTTGGGAACCAAGCCGATGAGACCGCCCAAAAACTCCACGAAAACACCATCTGGTGTGACGTTTCGGACAAAACCAGTGACATCAGCACCTTCCTGAATGTCCTCAAACTTCTTCGGAGTCTGCCCCTGCTTGACGGCCTTCTTGAGACTGGCTCGTGCGGAAACCTTGATAAGTCGGCGGGCTCGCTGGATGTCAAGCACGAGAAGGTCGTTGAGCTTTTGACCCACACGAATCTTGGAGAGAGTGGAATTTTGCTTGGAAGGAGACCCGTCAGACACGTGCTCAAGATTCAACCGAGCCACCAGTCCGAATTCGTCCAACTTGAGCAGGACATCGTCACTAGATTTCTCGAAGACAGTACCTGTGACAAGTAGGCCCGGATGGATGTTCTCAAATGCTTTCTTGTAGCTTTCGGTGAAGGTTGAAGGATCTTTACAGGAGACAGCCAGTCTTTCAGAAGCGGCATCCACACTAAGCGCGTGGACACTCACCACCTGGCCGACTCTAAAGTGCTGCGAGGGGTCTTTGATGAAAGCCTCGCTCATCTCAGAAACAGGAAGAAAGCCCCGAATAGAACCATAGAACTGAACCACGGCACCATGGGGCTGAAGCTTCACGATGGTACCCGGGGACTGGGAGCCGGGTTTGATATCTTCGTAGTCCTTCCAGATGGCCGATTCGCTGTTCAACAGACTCTTCTTCAGGGTCAGTCGGACCTGCCGCTTCTCCAGATTGACTGACAGGATTCGACACGAGACGGTCATTCCCTCACGAAACTTCTTCTCAGGGAACTGAAGGTGGGTATCCGCAAGATGCATAGAAGGCACAAGACCTGTGATGCCATCGGCTAAAGACACAATCACGCCCTCGACACCGCTGGCTCCAATCAGCACTTTCTCAATCTTTCCCTTGACGACTGCACCAATAGTGACATCCTCTAGGCGCAGGAAAGGTTGGTCAATAACCTGTCTCTCGAAAGAGAGCAGGTACAGGTTATCCAATGCATTGTAACCCACGACTCTCGCCTCATGAACAGAGCCCGTCTGGAAGGGTCCGTGGTCTGCTGAGATAGTCTCGACCTGCCCATCCGCCAGTCTTGACACATGGACGAACCCAATGTGCTTTGTCGACCCAATCTGTACGTAGACACCGAGGCCGGGGTCGACCTTGATGATCTTTGCTTCGGGCACGATGGCAGACACAGCGGGCGCGTCCTCAGAGGAGCCAGGACCATTGGCGTCTGATGAGAACTTGCAAACATGGTCCAGAAGCGAAAACCCAACCTTGTAGGGCTCGGATGCTGGGAAGGTAGAGACGATACGACCCTTGATCTTGGCACCGATCTTAAACTTCGTCTCCAAATCATCCTTACCAGAGTTACCACCCGATTGCACCAAGTCCACGGTCGCATCGAGCATGCCCATGATTTTTCCAGCAATACCGTTGGATGAAACGTCCGTCAGAAGGATTTCTGCTGCGGTACCGGGAATGAATGAGTTGATAGTCGGGGCAGAGGTGAGATAGTGTGACTTCTTGATAGAGCCAGAAGAATTGAGGTTGGCAGACAGTTTGACGACACTGCCGTTGGCATTTTGTCCAGTGACCATGCACAGGAAAACCGACCCCTCCTTGATGCGAGTATAATCCATCTTGGGGTCGATTTCCTTCGACGACATGAAGCCCTTCACATCCGAACCATCGATTCCGAGGTCCATGACCAGACCATGATCCTCCACACTCGAAACGGATGCCTGGACAGCCGAGTTAGTCACCAGATCGGATTTTTGAAGCCCCGTGTTCGCTTGTCTTGGGTCAACAGAGAGCTCGATGCGCTTTTTGCTCTTCGCACGAGCATCGGCAGAGTTGTTACCGACGGAGACAACGTGCGCACGCAGATACTGGCCCAGGTAAAAATAGTCTTTTAGATCGATAGAATCGTCCGAATCTTCGTCATCATCGTCATTGCCATCGTCCTTGAGAATATCCTCAATTTTCTCCTCCAGCTTCTTCGAGATCGCTGTCAAAGGAACGTAGCCGGTCAGGTTGTTAGGCAGAGAGAGACCGATATCGTGGGCATTGATACTCGAGACCTGTCCAAGGATCATAGTCCCAGGAACGATGCGCTGCAAAGATTAGCATCCGACGTTTCGACGGTGCGGGGATTATCCGTGGCATACCTTGAAGTTGAGCCCTTCAATTCGCACACCCTTCTCCTTAGCATCTGTGGGGGCGTCTTTTTTCCCTTTCCCTTTGCGCTTGCGAGACTTCTTCGTCGTCGCATCCTCTGCATCCTCCATCTCGTGATCCTCATCTGAATCTCCTCCCTCAAAGTCGGTGGAAGCACCTTTGGCGCCCTTTTGCTCGAACAGCACATCCTTGGTCGCCTGGATCTGAATTTGTTTCCGTTCGAGGGGGGTCAGGACACTGCCACCACCACGGGGGAATGACGGCTCATCATCACGCAGAGCCGTGAGTTCTGACGGCTTGGGGCCATCTCCGGTATTTTGTTTCTTCGGATTCTGCTTGCGATCTTCAGCTCCCACTCGAGCACGCTTTTGGACGGAGGTCGTCTCCTCAGCGGAGGCACCCTTGCGCTTGATTGGGGCCATGTTGGTGAAAAGAAAAGCAGTCCGGGCGTCGAGCACAAACTGAAATTGTGCTGGCTCCCAAGCTCCTCGTCTTGCTGGACTGCGAAACTTTCTGGCGGCCACCGCAGAAAAAAAAAAGTAAAATTCGGGATGGATAAAACTGACCGCCTGCCGTGTCGGGCGGGAAGGAACACTTTAATGGGGGGACTCACCGCCTGCCATGAAGGGCGAATCGCGACACGAAAAGGCACGTCGACACGACACGAACGAGCAATGTCGCTTCCTTCTCCACAGCATGTCTTCCTCCTGGCA